>CAUDMG010002277.1:605000-727500 GCA_958450375.1 Homarus gammarus | reverse complement strand
TTTAAAATTGCTGAACAGTCTTCAACGTGTCAACTATTTTTCTTTTTTAGGGGTGAAATTCTCGCCTTTAGTCCCCAGAAATTGTCGGGGTGAGAGCAAGGGCCAAGGGTGGGAGGGGGGGGAGGGGGTGAGAAGGAAGGCCAAGTGAGGGAGGGAGGAGGGGGGATAAATACCTCCGGACTCCCTTTCCCTCTCTGTTGTTATTCTAGGTGTTCGTCATGGCGGGTTTTATTTTTATTTCTTATCTATTCATTACTCTTTCCAACTACCTTTATATCTATCACCCACTTCTCTTTACCTGTCTGTCGGTCTGTCGGTCTGTGTGTCTGTCGGTCTGTCGGTCTTGCTCCTGTTTGTACCATTTATTATTATTTTTATTATTATTATTATCTCCAGCACAGAATTTCTCTCCTTCCCATCAGTCATATAGCCCAAGACCTCTCAACAAGGCAGTTAGAGGTCACGTGCGGGGGCAGCTGACCTCACACAAGCTCTCAGGTCAAATAGACACAGTTGCCATTTCGCGCTGATTAAGGAGATACTAAAATTCCCTATCGTAAAAGATGGCTTTCATATTACCATAAACAGGTATGATACTGGGGCTAATTACCTGTACTTGGAGCCATAATTATAAACATAGTATTGTGTTTGAAAATATATTATGTTGTATAGTCAGAAACTTATTTTATTTTGTAGTTTATGATTATTATTTATTTTATGGTAGTTGGCAACTGCCCTACAGCTGGTGGAGGAAAGTGGTTTGGGCGGCATTTTTGAAATAAAGGATCCAGTCCGGCAGCTGTCGTGGTGGCCATTGAGGGTTGAAGCCTATTGTCTAAATGACTTATTGGAGAGATCCATCAGAATTTGCCTCCCTGGAACCCTTGTTGCTGGTGCATCTGTGTTAAGACTTAGTTTGAAAAGCATTAATATAACAAAAACTGAGGCACATAATTTAATGTATATTTGTGTGCACAGAATGTCAAAGGAGTGGAAATATTCGCTGTAATTCATAGTCATTCATTATTCCGCCTTTAAGTTTCGCTTTGACTCAAGAATGAAATGGCGCGATTTCTTATTTGTCCGACGAGCCCCGTGAGTGATTTGTTTACAAAGGGATAAGAGGCTAGGCGGGGGGCTTGGAAAAACGATCCACACCTCTTTGGTGGTCGCTGTGGGGCGTCGGGCACCCCTAAGACGGAGGGTTGAGTCGGCAGCGGGGGATCCAAGTTGTTCTTCCCGATGCGATTTTGTTTGGTCAGGCATATGTGATTTTTAGTTTATTACGTGTTTGTATTTGCATTTCATAATATTAAAGATCATTTTTTCTCATTGAATTTTGTTTTCTATTCTTGCTTTAAAGATTTATAATAAGGAATTTAATGTAATAATATTTGTGGTAAAGGATGTGAGAAGACTGTAAAATATAAAGTTTTAGATTATAAAAGATATTATTAAGGAGAAAGTGGCGTCAAAGCAAAAGAAAACGATATAACGATTCTCTCTCTCTCTCTCTCTCTCTCAGCATCGCAGAAAAATGTTTAAAATTTATTTAAGAGGAATGAAATAACATATAACCGCTTTAATTAATTCCCACAAGTAAATCTGCACGACCTGTTTGTCATCAGGCCTTGAGAAGAATTCCTGAGTCCCTAACTCCCAGACCGCCTTGTATAATAATCCCAGCGTGATGTCATGTAATCCCAGCGTGATGTCACTCCCCGGGATGTTGGGAGGAGGGTAAACAGAGGGAAGGGTTAGAGGGGAAGAAGAAAAGATAACTGGAAAGAATGGTGATGTATATTGAGAAGAGGGACGAAGGAGAATTAGATGAATAAGACGTGGGGGAATATTCTAAGGATGATGAAAATTAGGAGGAATTTAATAAGGAAGAGGGAGACATGGATAAATATAATATGGCATGCGAAACAAAAGGGAACAGAGAGATGGAAATGAAACAGAAGGAATATGGAACAAAATGATAAATGGTTACGAACTTTTGAATAGAGCCTAAACAGAATGAATGAAAATGACAAGACGAAGAAAAACAAGAGAAATACTGAACAAAATTAGCGTGTGTGTGTGTGTGTGTGTGTGTGTGTGTAGGGAAGGTTGGATGGTGTACATATGGTTACCTCTCATCTGCGTGTGCTATACATATCCTTATACATATATACATACATGTGTAGTCATATACATACTGTACATACACAGACACGCCTACACTTACAAACCTTCATCCATCACCTCACAGCCAGCCAGCCAGCCCTCCCCACATACCACCACTCATCCCCTTTCAACACACACTCACTTCACACCGCCAACACCACCACCATACACCTCACCCATTTCACCACACATTTCACTCTTTCACCACATAACTACCCCACCACATCCCCATCCACACCACCAAACACCCCCTCCCCTCCACCACACACCCCCCTCCCCTCCACCACACACCCCCCTCCCCTCCACCACACACCCCCCTCCCTCCACCACAAACACACAATAGAAAGATACTTCATTTCCGCATTACTCCGGGAAAGTGTGCTTAAGAGCCCCACCACATGATCGACTGGTGCTCAATTGGCGAGGTCTGAGCCATTGTGTTATTGTGTGGGTCTGAAACACTGGCCGCTGGCGCTACTGAAGGAGGTGGTGACGAGGTGGTGAGAGAAAGCTAGTGTCGGAGGGAGGAACTATTTGTAGGAGGCCTTGTCGTTGAGATCATGATAAGTGTGATGTTTGTGGTGATGAGTCTCTCTCTCTCTCTCTCTCTCTCTCTCTCTCTCTCTCTCTCTCTCTCTCTCTCCTCCTCCTCCTCTCCTCCTCCTCCTCCTCCTCCTCCTCCTCCTTCCTTCTCACACTCCCTCCCTCCCTGCTCTTCCCACCTTTTCCAGCTGTACAAACTCTGTCTTTAAGAGCTTACGGGAAGACTGGTGGCTGGGTGGTGGCCCTTCTGTTGTCTGCCGTCCACCCGCCTCCCTGTCAATATTATTGTTACCTTGTTGACTCCTGCCCGTCTGTTTGTCTGCTGAGAGAGAGAGAGAGAGAGAGAGAGAGAGAGAGAGAGAGAGAGAGAGAGAGAGGCTGTAAATGGGGTAAAGCATATCCTAGTACAACTTTATGTGTGAATATACTATATATATAAATGCTTACGTGTGTGTGTGTGTGTGTGTGTGTGTGTGTGTGTGTGTGTGTGTGTGTCCATCCATTCCCATTTTATATTTAAATCATTTCAACATCACACATCCCAAACACACTACCGCGACCTGGTTCACCTAGGAATCTTTTATCTAACCTGACCTGACTTGACCTAACCTTCATGCCTGACCTCCCCTGCTGCTGTTAGAGATCACGTGGTTAAAGGAAGAGTCACCTACTTTTAACTTCCAGGGACTACCAAACTGATCAACTCGAAACAGTGAAACATGATATACCTTGGCTCAGCTGGCTTCATCTGACCTGACCTGTTTTCCTAACCTCAGAGATCACCTGGCTTGAAGGGAAGGTCAACTGGCTTCACTGAAATCATTGAACCGATTATTTTGAAACTTTTGAAAATGTGTGCTGCTCTCTCTCTCTCTCTCTCTCTCTCTCTCTCTCTCTCTCTCTCTCAACAGCCAGGTGAGGCTCACACAGGGTTCACCCCGGCCTCAGGTTCCATTATGGTCCCATTGTTAGCTAGACCTCGGGAAGACTGTGGGAGCCTCACTCACTGTCGCCTCCACTAAACGGGAATTTTACTTTTAAGTTTTATTTATTTATGTTTTTATTGTTTTAATTTTATTTTTATTACATTTTGATTTTATATTAATTTTATTTTTTATTTATTTATATTACTTTTTTTTTACGTATTTTATATTGATTTTATTTATACATTTAGTTATAGTTTTTTATTGTTTTATTCTAGTGTTAATAATTCATTGTACCTTTTTACGATATCAGTTTGTATTTTATTTTAATTGTGAATTTAATTGACGTTTCATTTTTCATCTTTTTTATCTTAAATTTATGATATTTTATTTTTATTTTTTTAATTTCAATTATGATTTAATGTTTAATATCAGTTGTGATAATTTTTCAGATTTTTATGTGAATGTGATATTAGTTTTGACCTTCATGTGTGTGTGTGTGTGTGTGTGTGTAGAGGGAGGTTGGACAGCGTAGTAGCAGACGGTCAGCGAAGCCCCACTATCCTCATCCTGGGTTAGGGAGAGAGTGAGGGATAGAGTGAGTAAATGATAGTGGGGATGGAATAGGGAGAGGGGATGGAATAGGGAGAGGGGATGGAATAGGTGAAATAATCTGGGGTGCCTAATCTTCAGGTGATCCTTTATTATTCTTCTAATCCTGTTTTAATCCTGACAATGGCCAGCTCGTAAACAAAGGTTGACCCAGGCAGGATATTACGAGTAATTTATTGACCTACAGAAGGCAGTTTCCCCAGTTACTGTACACTGAGGTCAACACAGGTGAGAAGTTGGTCATATTTCACCATTTCAAGATGTTTTTTCGTTTTTTTATGTCATATAGAGATTAAAAGGCACTTATGTGTGTGTGTCTGTGTGTGTGTGTGTGTGTGTGTCTGTGTGTGTGGGTGTGTGTGTCTGTGTGTGTGTGTGTGTTGGAAGGTGGAGGAAGGGGAGGAGGAGGAGGAAGAGGGTTGAGGGGGAGTACCTGGAGGAGCAGCGAGAGTGAATTGGCATTTAAGGTATTAGTAACACCTGGTTTGCAAGACATGCCAAGTTCTCGTGTTCAGCCTCTCTACTGAACACCTGATCCACCTTCAAACTTTTCCTTACACCTAATAGTTCTCAAGCAGATGTTCTTTGTACTGTTTTATAGGCGCTGATAGATCATGATAAGACACGGGAGGTGATAAGATAACGTTTGGAGAGTTTGAGTTAAAGAGGTCGGGAAGGACAAACAGGTGAGGAGCGTCGCGAGCCTCCTTGATGAGATGAGGTGCCAGTCGGGGAATTGTCATCGTATTTTATTTTTCATCCTTAGCGGCAACTTTCAGGTGTTTATGAAAAATTCTCCACCAACTTTCTTTTGCGAGGTGATTTGAGGTTTAATTTCAAGGTGGGAATTGTGTTAAGAGTTAATAAAGGTTTTAATACAGCGACAGGTGGTGGTGGTGGCAACCCTCACACCTGGCTACCCGTAATTACGACGGTGCACGTGCGCATACGCATAATTCCCGCCAATTCTATACTTACCGCTTTTTCTAAATACAGAGAAAGTACTAAAACTATATAAAGTAAATATATCTGATGTATAATAAAGACCCATGGATGTTAATCGTCTATAAGGCTGCAACAGGATGATCATTGTCATAATGTGATATAGAGAGTAAAATAATTATACAACTTTATGGAATTATATATACGGACACTATGGAGAGGTTTGTGATTATAGTCTTAGTGTTGGGAGTTAAAACATTGCTATACCAAGTTTTGAGAGGTTGCTTGTATAGAAACTCAAAAACAGGAAGTACAACAACATTAATGCAGGTATTTGTAAACATTCAGCTAAAAAAACACACAGGCATTTACAAACATTAAACTGTAAAAAAAAATATGCAGACATTTACAAACATTCAACTCTGTAAAAATAAAACATACAAACAGACATTAAACTGTAAAAAACATACATAGACATTTACAAACATTCAACACTAAAAAATAAAAAAAAAACATTCTCACTACTCACCTCATTACCTTCATTCTTTATACTGTACGTCACGTCATCACACCTTAATGAGTGCAATAATAGCTTCAGTGACAGATGATAACACGTCCTAATAATGAATGAAATTATATACAGGGAAAGCGAAAAACCTTATATAATGAATGAAATTTTCACCACGTACAGCTGGAAACGTGATATAATGAATGTAATTGTCTCCAGGTATAATGAAAACGTTATATTATGAATGATATTACCTCCAGGTATAGTGAAAACGTTATATTATGAATGAAATTATCAATAGGAAGAGAGACGTATATATGTTTAGTCTCTTATGAATTACAAACTATTTCAGGTAAAAAGTAAACATTGGATCTAAAATTATTATCCCCGGGGGCTAATGTTAACGCGTGTGCTGTCTGGGTTAATGTTATAGTGAATGTTTTTAATGACAGCCATAAGACATAGACGGGAAGGGAAGAATAATAGACATTTGGTAAGATTTGGGTGAGTTCCTACATGTCTTGTGTGGCTCACTGACGCAAGTTGATCGTCATTTATTTTTCTTGTCTCGTGGGTCATAACTTACGAATATCTTTTATATGTCTTAATTTAATGTTTTCTATATCTGATTGATTAGTATATTTCTTCTTCTATTTTTTTCTCGTAAGTTATATATCAAAATTATATATCTTAAGGTGCGTCTGGCAGCTTCATAGACGTCGTAATTGAGTCATTAATCCACTGACTTACTGAGAGAGTATTTCCACCCTCCGCCACAATATGTTATACTGTTTTTAAGATATAAAGAGAAACTCGCTGTTCCTCTATAATCTTCCCCAAACCAGAGTTATAATGTAGTGGTATAATCCGGTAGTTTAGGTAATTATTGTACTCTGGTCCCGTTTGTGAGTACTGTTTTTTTTTTGGGGGGGGGGGGGGAGTTTTTCTTGTAAGTATGTTTGTGTGTTTGTATGGGATTGAGGGGCTAGTGTTTGTTTTATTTTGTATTATATATATTAATAGACATATATGAACATACAGTGCCCCCTAAACACACACACACACACACACCAGCTGTTCCCAATCAAGAGGCTCATTTAAGAGGATCTGGGCGAGGCAGGTGGTGGCGGCAACGGGTGGTCACTGCTTCCTTCCATCCCACCTTCCCCCCCCCCCCCACCTTCCCCCCCCCACCTCTCCCTTCCCCCGGATGTCCCACGTGTCCAGTTGAAGCCTTTGAGGACTTGGGGGAGGGGAGAGGAGGAGGAGGGGGGATGGGGGAGGGGGTTAAGGAAGAGAGAGGGAGGGAGTGAGTTAGAGAGAGGGGCAGTGAGGGAGGGAAGGTCAAGGGAGAGGTGGAAGGAGTAGGGATAAGGGGTCAAGGGAGATGGGATGGGAGGGAGGGTAAGTCAAAGGAGAGCTGGAGGGAGGATCAAGGGAGGGAGTAGGTTACGTGAGAGGAAAAGGGAGGAAAGTACGAGAGAGAGGTGGATGAAGGGAGTATATGGAAGAGGTGGATGAAGGGAGTACATGGGAAAGGTGGATGAAGGGAGTATATGGAAGAGGTGGATGAAGGGAGTACATGGGAAAGGTGGATGAAGGGAGTATATGGGAGAGGAAAAGGAAGAAGTAGAAGAGAGAGAAGAACAAGGGAGGAGACGGATACCGAGTGTTTAGAGAACTACTTGGGTAAATAGATGGATAAAAGAGAAACAGAGAAGAAGAAGAAGATAAAGGAGGCGGATAGGAAGGAAGGATGATAGCAAAGGACAAAATTAAAGTGAGAATAGAGAAATAATAAAAATGGATTACTATCAATGTTGGGTTGAAATCACCATCACCGCCCTCTCTCTCTCTCTCTCTCCATGTATCTCTCATATTATACTGTATATCAGTATACCAAACTCTTACTGACGGTAAAATTTCCAAATCACTTGTGTAAGCCTTTAATAAACATCTAAATATATTCCTTATTCACCTGGAACAGAATTTTGTACTTTAATGTCCAAGTTATTTATGTAATCATGTAATACGCAAGTATGTGACGTGAAAATTACTGACCCTTCCATCACGACGAAACTAATTCGATGAAGCCATTACCGTGAGAACCAAATCGAACACGTTGTTTACTTATGACCGCCGCCGACCTAACCTAACCTAACCACAAACTAGATTTTTTTTGTCACAACAGTTGTTTTTACCTGATGATATAAGATTTATTTACCAGTTTCTAAGAATTATTCTCCACCTGGAATATAATTTAAGGTGAGAAAGACATAACTGTAGGGGTAATTATAGTGTAGGGAAAGTTAATGATGGCTAAGGAGACGTTAGGAAGTTGACGTATGGTGTGTGTGTGTGTGTGTGTGTGTGTAGGAATTAAAAACATTCTATACATTTCTAACTGTTTACCCATCTGTCTATCTATCTACTGAGGTAGGGAGGTGCGGTAGTATGGGTGCTGAAGTAGGGAAGTGCATTAATGTGAGGATGAGGTAGGGAGGTGCGGCAGGGTGAGGTTGAAATGGGGAGGTGTGGTAATGTGAATTTGACGTAGGGAGGTGCGGCAGGATGGGGTTGTGGTAGTGGGGTGCGGTAATGTGAGGTTGGGTTGCTGCGTTATGCTACATATATGAGGGATGTAACAGGTGTGGCCGCTGGTAATGTCACCTCCACCTGGCCTCTATCCACTTGATCGGTCCTTACAGCCAGTCCACATCCACCTGGTTGGTCCACTGCCATGTTCAACAGGCTGGTGGCGTGGTCTTATAGTTGGTGGTGGAGCGTGCCGTTATGTGACTCTCTCTCTCTCTCTCTCTCTCTCTCTCTCTCTCTCTCTCTCTCTCTCTCTCTCTCTCTCAAAACCACTAGTATTGCCCTATGTCCGTCATATGTAATTATAATCCCTAATTAACGTGACAGAGTTAATTATGCTCATTAATTTTAGTTCTGGATGTGTATATTTCATTCACCAAACTAATTTCCGGTTTGGAATGGCGTTGATGAATACGGTTTGTGTTGCAGTGTGTTTTAAATACGGGTTATGAAGCAGTGTGTTAAATATGATTTTTGATGCAATGTGTTGAATACGGGTTGTGATGCGGTGTCGGGTATGTCGTAAATACGGGTTGTGATGGAATCTGTTTTATTACGGTCTGTGATATAGTGTATGTGTTGGATGAATGCGGGTTGTTTTGCAGTGTGTCGTAAATACGGTTTATGATGCAGTGTTTAGCCTACCAGAGCTCCCCACGCCAACAGTGCAGCTAGACTGGAGGGGTCAGTACCTCGACGGTGTAACATGAGGACTGAAAGAGCTGTGGTGTTCATACTGAGTAAACATATTTACTAAGACGTCCCCCAAAGAGCTGCTATGTTGTAGAGGTCACAAAGGTTGAAGGTCAAAGGAGTAATTCGTAAAATAAAATCCGTCAACACGAATATGGTGACACATTACTCAAGTGGAAATTTAGTTCAATTATCTGAGTATTTTTTTTTTTTGCACGTGTACATTTCTCTTATATGATGTCCTTTGAGATACAAGACCTTACTGTAGAAGATCTAGAAATATAATGTAGGAGATTTGAGACACATAGAAAGAAGGAACATCCTGTAGAAGATACTAGGAACTTCCTGTCGCAAGTCGGTGGACGCGGAAGTGACGGACGGAGGGGAACGTCCCAGCGGACATGGGGCCTCTTCTCCTCTGTCGTTCCCACACATTTCCACTGTTCCCACTGCCTTTATGCGCATTGGAATTGACGTTGAAACGGAGGTCTGGTCTGTGGTGGTTATGAGAGGGGTAAGGAGGGATGGGGGTGGCTAGGGGATGGGAGAGGGAGGGTGGGAGAGGGGTGGTAAGAGGAGGTAGGACAGGTACTAGTAGGAGGAGATGGGACCTGGGGGTAGGGAGGCGTAATGAGATAGGGAGGTTATGGGGGGAGTATTAGGAGGGAAAGAGAAGAGGAGGAGGTAAGGCAGGCAGGGAGAATGGGTGTGAGTGTGTGTTTGTGTGTGGATGACAGAGGCATAGTATATATATTTTGCTGAAAACGTGTTATCTCTCTCTCTCTCTCTCTCTCTCTCTCTCTCTCTCTCTCTCTCCTTTAAGCTTCACACACCCCTTCACCCTCACCCTCCAGACCCACAACCGGTTCACTCAACAGACTGTCGACAGAGGTACTGTACTTTTGATCTTGTCGTCCACCCTAGATGTGTATATGTTTGCTTGTGTGTGTGCTGTGTGTGTGTGTGTGTGTGTGTGTGTGTGTGTGTGTGTGTGTGTGTGTGCGCTAACAAGTTAATTCAAGTGATATTCGTGGATGATATGACAACAAGACTCCCGTGTGACAGGCGTCGGAAAGAAGGTTCCTCTATAATATGACAGTCGAGCGCCCGTGATTGGCTGTTGCGGTCTCCTCATGACTGTGCAGTTCGCCCGTCGATCTATACAGTTCGTCCATTTACCTGTGATTGACTCAGAGACACAAGAGATGTCCTCAGCCATTGTCATTGTCTCGGCCATCTGAGCAGCCATAATCGTTGCCTCATCCATCCTAGCAGCTTTCGGTCATATCCTTAGCCATCCTAGCAATATATACTCGATGTCTCAGCATATACCACCCACAGTAACAACCCTCACCTCAACACCCACAGCATTTTTTTTAACCCAACATTCCCAGCGGCCACAATATGAGACTAACTGCACCAAAACTCGTATTCACAGCGAGTTAATCTGCAATCTCACCTGTAGACTCAGGGTAATTTTCTGCTGGTGGAGTTCCTAAGGATGGGAAGTTGGGGCCCCCAATGATCCGTGTCTCCCATTGTTATGAATGTTTGTTGATGTTATGGTTGTAATTTTCTTGTTGTGGTTTGTTTTTGTTATTGATATTAAGGATGGTGAGGTATGTAGTGTTTTTGTTTGTTTGTTTGTTTGTTTGTTAAGTTAGAGGTTTATTTAGTTTGGATTGATGGAATGATACTTGGAGATTTTTATAACCCTTCGTCAATGTCCTTTTCTTATTCATTGGCTAAACAGTTTTCAGTGAATTAAAGACAAAATCACTTCCAGAATCGTAAATTATTCTTAGCTGATAATTTACCGCAAAACACAACAACTATTTACAAAATCAACTCTTGGAATCTACACCCTTTCTTACTCGTCAACTTCCAGCAAAACACATTAATGATTTACAAAAAAAAAAACACTTATAAAACATATAACTCATTATATTAACATCTACAAGTAACATTTAAACACAATAGAGAACAACACACAGTATATCGTTGACGACAATAAAACACTGAACAAAAACACGAGGTTAGTTTTATCCATCTCTTCGCTTCCCTCGTTACCCTCACCAGACTCTGAGGTTATAAGGACCTTTATCCACCTTCCTCCACAACCCACCAGTTAAAACCTCTAATAATGGGTGTCATAGAGTTCATTTTGGGTTTGTTGAGAGCCACCAAATCCGGGTAACTCATGCTCGACTGGTGATGCTGAGAACGCCACTGAAACAAAGTGAACTCGGAGGTCTTGTTGTGGTTGACTGTGTGTGTGTGTGTGTGTGTGTGTGTGTGTGTTCGTTAAGTAAGACACGTCTACTGCAAACCTGTATAGTTCTGCTCGCTACATACGCTCCCCTTCCGTACCCTATCCTACCCCCAAGGCTACGTAAATGCGTGGTGTGTCATCGTTAAGTATAGTGTAAATTACGTATGTGCGTGTGGGTGTAGTTATGTAGCCAATAAGTAGACCTTAAGTACTTTAGTCTGTAGTTTGTTAAGGAGATATAGTACATTATTTATTTTGTTAAGTAGGAATAACATATAACACTCCCTCTCATTACTAGGATGGAGTGTTTGCTACTTCAACCTCGAGTACCAGGGAGTATACGCCACCCAGAGTATCATCAGTGGAGGCTCAGATATCCACTACTTGGAGGTAGCGATCGAGGCTGACTCCATCCCTATCTGGGGGAACTGCCACCGGCGCCTTGGTAACAACGTCATCCTCTACGACACGTGAGTACCAGTGTTCGAGGTTTATTCTTTTGGCTTTAAGGTTAAGAGTTTTGACTGATTTAGGGATTGGAGGAGGTTTTGAGGTTTACTTATTGAAGGTTCAAGTTTAAGTTTAAAGGATTCGGGGTTCATTTTGTGGGCTTCATATTAATTTTAGAGGTTCGAGGTTCATTTTAGATGTTCAAGATTTACTTTAGAGGTTCAAGGTTCATTTTAGGTGATCTATGATCAATTTTAGCAGATCTAGGTTCCTTTTCTAGTGATCCTGGAACTGTAGGACAGGTTTGAGGCTCAGTTTAGGATCTTTAGGGGAGATTCATGGTTTATTTAAGGGTTCAGGGTTCTAAATTAAAGACTACGTATTGAAAATCTATACCAAATATTTAATCCTGTATTCAAAATCTCTATTTAAGTGTATCTACCTATTCCTAAAAACGACCTACCTCTACTTAAAAAACCCACCTATCTCTACCTAAAAGCCATACCTACCTAAAACTATCTGCTTCTACCTAAAAGATATATACTTACCTGTCTCTCCCTCTATCTAACCCCAGGACGGGAGGAACCGACTGTGTACGTTGCTTCCATCTGGAGTTCCGTTCGCGACACATCCTGGAGGTGCACAACGAAGGGCTGGGCAAGTGCTACACGAACGAGGAGGCTGCCTTACAGACCTGCCCTACTCTCGACGATATCCGCAACAGGCAAACTCGCGAAATCATGTTGTACAGTGAGTAACAGACTATTGATTTGTGATAACTTGTCGAGGAGTATTTGATGTTTTGAGGTGTCGTGGTGGATGTTTGGGTTATTAAGTTGTCATTGGGGTAGAGTTAGCATGTTTGAGATTTCAGATAGGAATGGACGATTGACCTGTTCGGGTTTCAGAGATCTTCACAGACATACGGTAAGAGTGTTGGGGATATACATAGGGATTGTAAAGCCTATTTTTAAGTTTCGTATAAGTATAATTAAAGCTACTTAGGGTTCACGGGTGTATTTTAAAACATCTTTGAAGATTCATAGTAAGCTCACACAGATCTAAAGGGGTTCACAGACTTCACAGAGTTCTAAAACGAATCACAGACACACCACAAAGTTCTAAGAGGTTCACAGATAAGCCATTAAAGGTCTTTGAACCTTGTAGACTTTGTAAAAAGGTATATTAACTCCACAGACTTACCACAGAGGTCATTAAGCCTTTAGGTCATACGGTGTTATGACGGTGAAACTCGTGGTGGATGTGAAGGAATCCTCAGCTAAGTGACCCTTGGTGTAAACTATTTATATATAATTCCACACAAAGAGAAAAAAAACACAACAGTAAATATTTCAGATAATTGATTCTCTGTGTTTATTATTTGTATTCATTGTCTCTATTCCTCTCTCTTACACTTTGGTATGGGTTGAGTCAAAGGGTACAGAACCTTATGAAAGAGGAGGGGGGGAGGGATGATAGTTAAGTAGTGTGTTGCAATATAAGTGTAGAAAGCGACAGGAATGGGCTGAATCATCCAGATAGATAAACACACACACACACACCCTTCGGCAGTATACAAAATGGAGTGTTAAATACCAAGACTTATCTGTGTAAGAGGAAATACTTAACAATATCTTAATAAAGACTATTGGAGTAGAACCACGAGTATCTCCCTCTTGATAACATTCACACAGGGAGAATATCCACACTAGAGAGACCAGCCCTGACTAGATATCGCCCAGTGTCTCCTTTTTTTCCCTCTTAGAGACTGTCTCAATCTTAAAGAGACTCCAGTTATATATCTCTGTCTCTCTTCTTTCTTACTCCCTCGCATAGATCTTTTTACCTAAGAAATTGCAATTATCTCTCTCTCTCTCTCTCTCTCTCTCTCTCACTTAAATTTTTATCTCTCTCTCTCACCTTGTAGAGACGGCGACGAACGAGGGCCAGCCACTTGACCCCGTGTACTGCCCTGTTGACGGCCGCTACCACATCACCTACAACATCAACGACGGGCTGGAGAGTGCAACCGAATGCCCTGAGCCCTCCTCCACCCTGGCTAACTGTCCTCGAGGCAACACCTTCACCATGAACTTCCACAGATGCAAATTCGGTGATTTTTGTGAGTGTTTGAAGATCTTATGTGTATTCCTGTATTATTTTTCGTGTTGTTTGAGTTTCCCCTCTACTTTTAATCACGTTGTTTTCTGTTGAAGTTGGTTATTAGTAAACAAAATTAGTTTTTTTTTCTAATTATCTCAGAATTTTTGCCTGTTTACGTGTTTATAATTCATTTGTCTGTTGGTTTACAGTTTTTTGTGATTTTCTGTCTGAATAATCGTAGTTTTTTGTTATTTTTATGTGATTTTATTCTGTGAGTCGACTTTAAATCACTGGTAGACGAGTCGACTTTGAATCACTGCTACACGAGTCAGTCACGACTATAAACATCGCGGTTATCACACAAGATCACAAGATATCAACCAAAGACTCGCACAGTATAAACAAAGACCTCGCAGTTATAACAAGATGTCAATAAAGACTCAAGACTCACACGTTATCTTAAAATCACAAAGATATTAAGAACTTGCTACAGGAGATATAAACAAAAGACTACAAGAGATATAAACAAAAGACTACAAGAGATATAAACAAAAGACTACAAGAGATATAAACAAAAGACTACAAGAGATATAAACAAAAGACTACAAGAGATATAAACAAAAGACTACAAGAGATATAAACAAAAGACTACAAGAGATATTAACAAAAGACTATACAAAAAATATCAACAATAGACAACAAAAGCCCTTCTAGTAACCCCTCAATTGTCTTGTCCTTCACCCCCCCCCCCCCCCCACGTAATGGCTGACCCAGAACAACGTGGGTTTCACCTCTTCCGCCAACTATTTCGTAAACTTTCATTGTAATTATCCATCTCCGTCCTGATGTGTAAGTGTGACGTCATATTTAGAGTGATGTGTGTTAGATAGCTTGAGTATGACGTCATAACACTTTGGAATGGTATATGTTAAATGATTTGAGTGTGACGTCAGATTTGAGTGTGACGTCAGCCTTGAGTGTGACGACAGCCTTGAGTGTGACGTCAGCCTTGAGTGTGACGTCGGCCTTGAGTGTAAAGAAAAAAAAGTTAGGTTTATAACGAGGAAAAGTATGAAGAAATTTACTTTTTTTCACAATTACTGGGAAAAATAATGTGCATGTTTTTTTTCCAGAATGTGGTGACTCACACTGATTATTTCTTGTTCATTCTAACTTTTGTGAATAATAAAGAGAATTTTTTATTTTTTTCAGAATTCTGGGTAAAATTTTAGATTTTAGTAGAATTGTGTGTTAAATAATTCGATTTTTTTCTAAAGAATTTTGTACCATATACGTATTTAGATTATATTTCTCATTATTATTATTATTATTATTATTACACTACTACTACTACTACTACTACTACTACTACTACTACTATATTATTTCTATTGTTGTTATTATAATTATTTTTATTCTAACACTCTGCCATACACCCGTACACATACACCGTTATACACATCAAGTCATCGAGTGAATGGGGTGGTCCTCGAGTGCCTGGCTCGACCTCGCAGTTACTGTTATTGCTCGAGAACATTGTTTTTACCTGGTGGCAAAATACCTGTCATCACTCTACCTTGACACAATCAGCTGACGCCATGACGCGAGTGTGACGGTGCCTTGACGGTGAACTGTGGATCGTGGTGTGACGGTGGTTGACGGCAGTGTGACGGTGGTTGACGGCAGTGTGACGATGGTTGACAGCAGTGTGGCGGTGGTTGATGGCAAATGCACCATAATTAAGCTAACAGTTATCTCCACAGCTAACAGCCAGGCTTTTGACAGCTAAGAATCTGCCCTGCCCTTGTGCCAACTCACAGCTAAACTCCATCCTAACATCTCAGCTAAACCCATAGTTAAAAAGAGACATACTAAAGCCCCTATTGTAATCTTCTCAACTAAGTTTCACAGCTAACTTCCCATTCTGTTCTCCGGCAGCTAAGAGCTATGAGTGCCTGGGTGACTGGGAGGGCACTGACGGGCAGAGATACCTGGCACTACATGACCCTTCGGCACTGTCCGCGGCTGGCACTGACCCTCCGCCTCCTCGCTTCCGCTGTGCTGTGAGTATTGCCTTGTTGACCAGTTCACTCTGAGGGAATTAGGTTCAGAAATAATGAGAAAACTCGAACATTTATTTTTTTCCTGTGTATGTCTGATCTGTTGTCTCTATGTCTTATCTGTTGTGTCTATGTCTTTGCTAAGGTCTTTGTCTGGTCTACAATATACGCCCATAAGACAGCAGATAGTGCTCAAGGGCCGATCCGGAGGGGGTGTCCTTGGGGTCCGGTCCCTCCCTTTTCACCAGAAAATTCCAATACTTTTCCTTTAATGCAGTATTGTACTCAGGCGTTTTTGTATAGTAAAAAGTATTTACTATTGACCTCAGAATATCTCCAAATATACATGGCTTCAAAATGGCCTCAAAATGTCCTGGATTCGCCCCTGGCTGCTAACCCACACCCCCCGCCATAAACACGATCTTTAGCCAGCTATTTATGGGATTTTAATTCATGAATTTAAAGTCATCGCTTCAAGAACGAAGAATAGACAAAGCTAACCCACTCTCTCTTCCTTGCTCTCGTAAGGGCGAAATTCACCTCTTACTTAAGGGGATTTTGATACATAAATCAATACTGGCTGTGGTGTGCTTCATGCTTGGGTGATCATTGCATATGTTCCCTCGTCGCTGCTGCCCACAGCTATTTAAACTAAAAAGCATTTCCTGTTTTCTTCCCCTTGGCGTGTTCGATTCCCTGCTGTGTATTCATCCATCTGACAAAGTAGATAACGAATTGAACAAATATTTAAGTTTTTGTTCCTTAGATTACATTTAGAACGGTAATTATAGTTTCTGTTGGGTGAAACGGTTGAGGCTTGTGGGTTATTAAGCGTTGAGAAATATTCGAATAAGTTTAAATCGGAGTGCAAGTCGGTGCCGGAAGGGTTGGGAGGCGGGGTTCACACGGGAGTCACAGCCTGAGGCCTCAGCGCGTGATGCTGTGTGGGCCGCCAGCAAGAAGCCACGCTCAAGGGCTATTTCCGCTCCTTTTTTCCGGTTCTGCTTATACACCTTTAGGTAGGAACTCCAACGACGGTGAAGGTGGTGGAGGAGACATGTGGAATTTTTGTGGTAGGGAGAGCTATTTACACGTCGAGGGGAGGGGGGGGGGGGGTGGTGCCAGGCTGTAATTGGGTGAATAATTGCTTTCTTTTTTTTTTTCATCATATTTTTTTCAGTGAACGTGATTTTATTTGGTGTTGGACGTTGGTTAAATCCTTTGAAGACGATGGTTTAGGTTTAGCTTTCAAGACGCTGGTTTAACCCTTCTAAGACGATAGTTTAACCAACCCTTTTAAGATGGGAACATAACCTTTTGTAGACCATGGTTTAATCCTAGTAGACTATGATTTAACCCTTTGACGAGTGTGGTTTAACCCTTTAGACGAGATGGTTTAACCTTTGAAAAGACGAATTAACCCTTTGCAGACGATGGTTTAACCTCTGTAAAAGATAACATGACCCTTTAAGGATTACAGCTTAAACTGTTGTCTTCAAAGGGTTAAAAGACCTTAAGAGAACTGGTTTAATGTATTACCAACTTAAGGATATGAACAGGTATGTGTGGCTATATTCACCTGCTGTGTTAACCCTTTCTTGTCGCTTCCTACACCTGTCTCACCTCGCTATATCTACATGTTATTTCTTTCCTTCTTTGAGATTTCTATACTTCTCAGTGTACACCCAAACAAAAGTGTGAGAGGAGGAAAAATAAGATAGATAGAGATGAACTGAAAGGTAGATAGATTGTGTATGAGATTGGTAAAAAATATATATATGGATGATAGAAATTGCAGAGATTTTTCACTTAAAATTCTCTGTCTGAAAACGCATATGGAAAAATATAAGAAAAACTTATTTATGCTCTTCAATATTGAGTAATTTCCGACGATGCTTTAATAACAAGAATATAAATTCTTTCTTAAGAATGCTTACAAGAACTGAATCTTTCTTCAAACACGAATCCCACGTGTAAACATGCAGGCATTTAAACCTATCACAGGAATCTTAAAGCCAAAAGAACGACGGTTAAAATATCCCATGTTAAAAGTTAAAACTCATACATGGATTATTTGAAGACATATTGCTAATTACACAAGTGGGTAATCCCCTTTTCTTAGTTTTTATTAAGGTTTGGCTGTCGTAACTCACTATTGGTCAGTCAAGAGTACTACCTGCATCCTCATTGGGTAGCTTAAGTTTAATTGATCTGTCCACCATTGAGACAACCTGGCGTGTGGTTGGCCCAAGCCTGAAACGTGGGTCGTGTAGGCCACGTCTACAAAAGGCTGCCCACCAATTATTTTTAAATTGCTAGCTTATCAGATACCCTTAATACAAAAGCAATATTAATAGCAATAATAACGACGATAATAACTAGGAAGATTTTTTTTTAATGAGTTATAGATACCTACAGACTTCAGGAGGTCGTGTTCTTCGCCATGGCACGCGAGCTGTAGTAAGTTCCCGCCAAAACACGACATTTCTAGTGCTTTTTCTTCACCCAAATTCCTCAATTTTACAGTTTTCTTAAAAATGCTGAGGTTATAACTTTACCTCTAAATATAAGTTTTTTATGTTCTCCCCCCCCCAAGAGTACAGTACAAGACTTCACAACTCATTTCCGCTCAGATACAGGAGTTGGTGTTAACGCATCGCTTTTAGTTGTTACTTGCCGAAATTAAGTATAAATTATAGTAAACTTGTTCTCATAAATTCGAGAATTCTTAAACATTTCCACAAAACTCAAGAATCTTGTTCTCTATCTGCTAAAATACACGCCTCTTTAATACTTTTCACCAGAATATAATTATAATACTCTTTCCTCCAACATACAATTTATCATATACCTAATTCAACAAAGTGAGAGTTTTAATACTTTTTCGCATAATTAGATGAGTTGCGAGAGTTTTTACCTCGTTGGCAGCCGTGTGAAGTAGCTCCGTCTCGCTGCAGATAATCTAACAAACACTTCAGTATAATTGTTTGGGTATTACAGAGGTAAACCACTGCTACAGACCTGTGACGTCACGGCCGACACACCACATCCGGTCACTCTCTGCACCTTGAAACGTGTCCGATCCGCTGCCCGACATAACCAAATAACTCACTTTTAATCTCAATCAATTTGATTTCTCATCACAACAACCAAGATCCGTTTTAGTAAGAATAATTATCGTATATATAAAAAAATGTATATACAGTATCTCGTAATAGTATATGAACTAATTAAAAGTCCAGATTATCAAGTCAAAATCCCAGGCATTCGGATGAAACTTGGAACAGGTCACACACCTCTTACGACTACGTGTTTTGTCAGCTCGATCGCCCTCAAGTGTCCTTCTTATTATTTTTACGATATTTTGTTCTTGTTTTCCCGGTTGAGATTTATCGAGCAACACCGTGTCTTAAACATTAGTGGAGGTATATATTCACTGTCAGAAATTTATGATAAAAAAATTTTGAAAGAAGAGCTTAAGGTTATCATTAGTGAAGATATATCCCTTCCTGCCCAAGAGCTACGTGTTGGCGGGCTAATTCTTAAAAAAAAAATCTTGTTTCTCTTCTCTTACTCTCTGGATCCTCCTCATTCTCCTTCGTTTTTCTATTTGTTTTATCGTTGTTTTCCTCACTTCTTCCTGTTTTATCGTCTTGTCATCAATCTCTAATAAAGAATATATATATATATATATATAATATATATATATATATATATATATATATATATGCAAATAAATCACTGTAGGTGCGCGTGATCCAGGTGGTTATCAGCATATATATATATATTCAGTATACGCACTACTAATATTTTTTCGGTCGATATATTAATAAAACAAAAAAAAAATATATATATATATATAATTACCAACGAAATATTATCTTGTCTGTCAACTCCCATCCACTTCACCATGATGCATCAACCCCTAACGTGTTCCCCCCCCCCCCCCCCCCCCCAAGTTGACAATAAATAGTTGGCGTCACGTTAGGGAAGAAGACACACACACACAAGAACCACCTGCCGTAAGAACCAGCCCTTAGTAGAGTGTAATGGGCGTCACTTTTTAATCGGCTGTGTGTCGTCATCAGCAGCAACTGTGGCGATGTTAACCACGTCAGGCTAAAAACTTAACAGCCTCCTCCCCTCCCCTACCTCTCCTCCTACCCCCTACCCTCCCCTACCTCACCTCCTACCCCCTCCCCGTACTCCCCTACACCCCCTCCCCTCCTCTCACAGGGTCTGAGGAAATGATGAAGGAAAAACAAGGATTTTCACTTCATTCATTACATTCGTTCATTCATGTATTAATTCAGTTATTTTTAACCATATGAACAATGACTATAGTGTGTGTGTGTGTGTGTGTGTGCGTGCGTGTGTATCAAGGATGTTATATTATAAATTTCGTTAACACCAATAAATAATTAATTGTACTGTCATTACAAAATCATTAACTTCAAATCCATTAACTTTAATTATAAATGACATCTTTTCGTGTAAGATCATTAATAAAGCTTGACGCAGCAGCAACAGAAAAACGTTTAATAATTTAATAAGAAATTAACGTTAGCCAAAGCACCAAAATTCACTCACAAATTTTAAAGACTGTTAACATTGACTTTCCATGACCCCAGTCCTCTCTCTTGTCTTGTTCCATCTTTAACACAACACCAGGTAGCTGTAGCAGTCACTTGTGTTCTTGAGTATCTGTCTGACTGTCTGTCTAGTTGTCTCGTTGACTTCCCCAAATCTCACAAACTGGTAATAGCTGCGTCATGGCAACACTGTAAAACAAATGACGGTCGATATTTGTTTACATTTTGTCGGACCTCGGCAGTAATGGTGAGAACCTGAGTTGGTGGTGTACACGACTCTCGCTGTGTTTATAACTGAGCATAAAAATTCGTTTTGGTATTGGCAACAGTGACTTTTTTTCTGCTTCGGTGAATTTTTAACTCCAAGACACTGCTGTAAATACCTCATGTTTCTATGTATGTAAAGGAGAGAGAGACATTCATCTTACGTCAGATTTGTTTAATGTTCTGAACACTTGACAAATACGTGACTGTATCTCTGTTCAACCACGAGATGAAGATTTTACCTTAGGAAAGTGAAAGTGTGGCAGTGGATACAGTTTACAGAAGACCAGGCGATTTGGCACAGAAGGAGGCACTGCTCTCGACCGCCTACACTCCCCAATTGTAAGGTCAGGTACCCCTTCAACAGCTGGGGTGTACTGTACTTCAGGTGCCCGGGAAACGGACCAGCGACCTTAGGACAAGAGACAATTCACCCAGCTACCGCATCCTCCCTTAACCTTACCAAAATACAAACGATGGTAGAATACACCCCAACTTAACAACACCACGATGGTAGAATACACCGCAACTTAACAACACCACGATGGTAGAATACACCCCACTTAACAACACCACGATGGTAGAATACACCCCAACTTAACAACACCACGATGGTAGAATACACCCCAACTTAACAACACCACGATGGTAGAATACACCCCAACTTAACAACACCACGATGGTAGAATACACCCCAACTTAACAACACCACGATGGTAGAATACACCCCAACTTAACAACACCACGATGGTAGAATACACCCCAACTTAACAACACCACGATGGTAGAATACACCCCAACTTAACAACACCACGATGGTAGAATACACCCCAACTTAACAACACCACGATGGTAGAATACACCCCAACTTAACAACACCACGATGGCAGAATACATCCCAACTTATCAACAACACTTGTTATGGTAGAATGCGCTTTAATTTAACTTAAACACTTAATCAATACAGCCATAACTTTAATTTAACTTATACATTTAGTATGGATGACTACACCTTTAACACAAGTAAATATTATCCATAACCTATAAGTATTTAACATGGTAGAACGCACCCTTAACACCAAGCAAAGCACCCTCAAGCCCTAATTAGCAGAAGGCCCTCACAACCCTATCAGAACCACTCACAAGCCCCTAATTTAGCAGAAGGCACCCTCAACATAAGCCCCTAATTCAGCAGAACGCACCCTTAACATAAGCCCCTAATTCAGCAGAACGCACCCTTAACATAAGCCCCTAATTCAGCAGAACGCACCCTTAACCAAACCAAAACATCCAGCAGGGCGGAAAAGAATTAACGCCCTTAACCTCACCGTACACATCGAGGCCGAGTGGCAAAAAGCCCTGTAAACATTATAATTACGTACCGTGGAGCGTCGCTAATGCCCTTCTGTAGACTTTTCTCGTCCGGGAATGTCTTCACGCCGGGGTTCCAAATTTCTACGCTGCCTCGGTGTTTCTCTCGTCTTCGCTACCTCCGAGTCGTTTCTTTTTCTTATCGTTTTTTTATATATATTTTTAAGCTGTCGTTTCTCCGCAGCAGCCGCCATCTCTTAGCGTTCGTTGACCCACCTGTCGTCCTTTTTTTAGAAGGGGGGGGGGGGGATTTTAACTTTGTATTATTTCCAATTTTGCTTTCGCAGGAGCACGTTCCCGAGGGGTTTTTTTTTGCGAATGATCTTGTCTTGAAGAGGAAACCTGGTGGGTGTTTGACCTCAGTGATGGCGGGATGTGTTTCTGGGTAAAAGATCATTGGTTTTATTGTATTATTGTTCCGTCATGGGTGAAGGAGATTCAGTGCGAGTCACTCCGAGTTTAAAGTTTTATGTAAAGGCGTTAAAGTCCCAGAATAGATTTGAAACTTTATTCATCATGTTATACCCAACTCAACTAACCTCTCGTTCCTGCCAGCAAGGTTTCCCACCAGAGAAAGATACAGTGTAAAGTGTAGGATAAAACCTTCCGTCTCTTCATATTAAGAACCGTCAATACAGAACCTAATTGAAGCTAAGGGAACCACAGTGTGTTCTCTGACAAACTACTTCCAAGGAAATAGTCAGACCAGTTGACACAGCTCAGGAAACCTCGGTACACATTTGTTTTTACGATTAATCAGCCTAATTTCCTCCTCTCCTGATCTGACTGATGTGAGGTTTTCGCGCGCGAGGAATATTTTATTGAGTCAACCCAGCGAATATTTTTTTTTTTCGGCCACTCTTATCTGTTAGAAAAATTGGGATTGGTGGTCAGGTTTGTTCTCTACGAGGGTGCGGAGAGGAGGGGAGGTGGGGCTAGCAGAAGCCAGTTGTTATATACTATTATGTGTCTCTTGTAATACTTATTGTGTTATGTTTTCAGATGTACAAGGTAGAGGAAGACACGGGCCAAGTCTACCTGTCGCTCTCCTATGACTCAACCTGTATCAACAAGCTACACTCAGCCTGGGAGGGCTACGAGACTCTGGTCCTCACGCCCACCCCGCCCAAAGCGCCCGTCTCTGAGGTGTGTATAAGCTACTTACTCACTTAACGCACACCACATTGTTAGTTTATACGCCTCTAGCTTCACTGACGCTCGCTGTAATGTGCCTTTCAAAAAACAAACAACATACCCCCTTGTAACAAGATCTAAACCAGTTTCTCGTCACCTGACACAACTTGGGCCAAGATAGAGAGTTAATCTTTCTTGCTACTTAGTTTTCTCCAGCAACTCCAGGTCCCTTAGTAATGTTATTTCTAGTCTTGGTGCACAAGGACGCCGCTGTGAATATATCTGATTGTAATTTTCTTGTCTGGTTTCATCCTTTGTTCAAATATAATGTTGTTTATGTATGATGCAGAGAGATATGTGAGTAGCGGGTATACACTATACAGTACTCTCTCTCTCTCTCTCTCTCTCTCTCTCTCTCTCTCTCTCTCTCTCTCTCTCTCTCTCTCTCTCTTAACCCTCACGTTCCCTCACTTTTCCCCTCTATCCGTTCTACATACCCCACTCGAGCCCTCACTCACTCACTCTCACTCCCACTCACTCTTTCCCACTCTCACTCCCACTCTCACTTTCTCCCTCTCTCCTCAGGCCTCCAATGCCAAGTGCACGTTTCCGGAGTGGGCACAGGGCCAGTGGGAGAACCTACGTGTAGAAGATAACCAGGCCACCTACACCGACCTCAACACCTACAAGACCTTCAGGGTGTTCTGTCTCGACCAGAGTATGGCTGGCCTTGTCCCCGTCTACACCCAGTCCCAGTGGTGAGTGTTTTATGGTGTTGTGTTATGGTGGTGAGTGATTTATGGTGTTGTGTTATGGTGGTGTTATGGTGAGTGTTTTATGGTGTTGTGTTATGGTGGTGAGTGATTTATGGCGTTGTGTTATGGTGGTGAGTGTTTTATGGTGTTGTGTTATGGTGGTGTTATGGTGAGTGTTTTATGATGTGTTATGGTGGTGAGTGTTTTATGGTGTTGTGTTATGGTGGTGTTATGGTGAGTGTTTTATGGTGTTGTGTTATGGTGTTGTGTTATGTTGGTGTTTATGGTGAGTGTTTTATGGTGTTTGTGGTGTTATGGTAGGTGTCTTATGATGTTCGTGGTGCTGTGGTGAGTGTCTTATGGTGCTGTGATGGAGTTTATGGTGCAAATACTGGTTGTTATAGTGGTGTAGTGGATTGTGCTGAAGTAGTGGGGCGCTGGTGGTGATTAAAGTTCTCCCACCCTCCCTCCCTTTATAGAGGCTAGTCTCCCTCCTTGATGACTAAGCTCCCTCCATCCATTCCTCCCTAGTGAATAAGCTCCCTCCCTCCCTTCCTCCCAGGTGACTATGCTCCCTTGATTCCTCCTTGGTGACTAAGCTCCCCCCCCCTCCCTCCCTCCCTTCCTCCCTGGTGACTAAGCTCCCTCCCTCCCTTCCTCCACTTCCTTCCTCTGGCGGATCGGAACTCCACCCCTTCTCTGCTCTCGCGCGTCCACCTGCCACCTTACTGACGTCACAGATCCACCACGCCTACACGCCACCCCCATATAACAAAAGACTTACGACTGCGTGCACCGAGGCATTGAGTTCCTCTACAGACCATCTGCGGGCGGGTCCTGCCGCTACGCCTCCATCGGTGTTCAGGAGGTGCTCACAGGAACCTAAGCGACCTTGGGTGGGTTAAGGACGTCGTTGGATTGTGATTGTCTGTGTTGAGGAACGCGGGGATAGATGTAGGGAATTGGTGGAGAGATGGAGGGGTGTGTTGGAGAGGTGGAAGGATGTGTAGGAGTGTTTTGGAGGTTTGTATCATGTGTTGGAGAGGTGGAAGGATGTGTAGGAGTGTGTTGGAGGTTTGCAGCATGTGTTGGAGAGGTAGAAGGAAATGTAGGAGTGTGTTGAAGGTGTGGTGTGGTGGAATGAATGTATTTGAATAAGATCTGTTTGTTATCCCTTGAGAGCAACACCTGCCCCATCCCTCAGTCTGGGGTCGACACATCTTACAAGACGCAGTGTGAAATACAATCTGGTCATGGACACACGTACTGGGTGTCACTTTTTAAATGCTTACTTGACAATGAAATTTAAGTAGACTAGTTTACCTGGAATTTTTGACGATATAGATGAAACAGGATGGTCCTTGTGCACCTACAGTAATCAGTGATATACTTTGTTCTTCTTAAAGTAAATGCACAGGGACTTTTCGATCACCCTATTACATTATTGATAACAGGAGACGTACTTGAGCTTTTTAGGATCTGTTTACCTCTTAATATTTAGGTTCTATTTGCAGATTGAATTTAGGGTTTAGTAAAAAGTATATATTATGTACTGGGAAGAATTACATATTTAAACGTATCTAAAATGAATATTAAATGTAAATATAATACTAACTAAATTGAAAAATAATGATTTGTTTTACAGCGCCTCATGACACTAAGTAATGAATGTATGACGTTTTTAAAATACCTGTGTTAGTTTCCATGACGGCTGGCGTGACGGGACGTATACATTACACGACAAGTCTCCATGACACTCGAGTATAAATGACATAACACGTCCCAGTGATACCAAGCATAAACGCCACAACCACAATACCTTCCAGTGACACCGAGTATAGACGCCACAACCAGTGACACCAAGTATAGACGCCACAACCAGTGACACCGAGTATAGACGCCACAACCAGTGACACCGAGTATAGACGTCACAGCCACAACATATGAAGGCTATCGAGTCGTTTATGAATCAGCCATGTTTTTTTCCACCAGTTTAAATTGGGCTAATTAGACCAATGGAATGTGACTGGGTAATTTAGACGAGGAGGGGGGATTAGTTCACGCATTCTTGGAGGGGGGGAGGGGCTGGTGGAGTGGGGGGGGGGGGTTAAGTCCTTCAGGTAGGGGTAATTAGAACTAAGTGGCAGGGTAGTTAAGAGTAGTTAGGGGAGTAGGGGGAAGGTGGTGGGGGAAGGTTGTTAGCTACCGAGTCAGGTCTAGCGGGTTACGCCCTTCCGGTGAGGAAGAGGATGAAGGAGAAGTGAGGAAGAGGAGGAAAGAAGATGAAAGGAGAAGAGGGAGAAGAGTAAGGAAGAAGGGATGGTAATGACTTGATGAAAGCAATTTGGGGAAGTGTGGTACTTCCTGTAATGAGGTATCCCTTAGGGAAGTACCCAAAGGACTGTACCTCTGGTGATATACCCCTAGGAAAGTGCCCACCCCCTAAAAAAAGTACTTCTAGAGATGAACCACTGAAAAAGTATCTATATGAATTAGTTTACCCTTAGGGAAGTACCAACTACTGCCTGAGAGGTACTGTCGTGAGTGAGGGTGGAAGGGAGTGACTAACACAGGTAGCAGATAAGTCATCAAACCTTCTTATTGTTTTTATCACCTTTTTATCTTTATTCATTATCTTCTTGGTTCTGTTTCCTTCTCGTTCTTCGTTGTTTTCCTCCTCTTTCTTTGTGTTTGTTTATTTACCTTTCGCTGTTTTTTTTTAAGTTTTGCTTATTTTCCTCCGTATCTCTTCTCTTCTCCATCCTTTCCCATCTTTTTTCCTCCTCTCTGTTCCTTCCTATCTTCTCTTTTATCTTCCCCCTTCTCTTTTTCTTTATCCCTTTTCCCCCCTCCCCTCTTTCTTTCCCCTATTCCTCCTCTTCCTCCCATCCCCTACTCCTCCTGTCTCCCCTCTTCCTCCTCCTCCTCCTCCTCCAACAGTTTCCTCCTTCTCTCATTCTCCACCGCACCTCTCCTGCCACACTTGTTCCCTCCCTTCCCTCTTTTCACCCTCCTCCCTCCTTCCTTCGTTTCGTTCTTCCTTCCCTTCTTCTCTGCATTCACTAATCTCTACTTACCGTCTTCCGCTTCCCCTAATCTCCCCTGTTTCCCTTCCCCTTCTCTATTACCCCCTCCCACAATTAACCCCCCCCCCCCCACCCACCTCCTCCCTCCTCCAAACCGTGGGACGCCTGTTAGTTCGGCCAAGTCGCGTGTCAGAGTTTAAATGCCCCGACGCGGTCTTAGAAGGTCTCTTAAAGCAACTGAGAAAGGGCCATGGCCATTTAAACAAGACGACCCCCCCCCCCCCCCACCCCAGTTTGTAGGCCATTTACATTAAGAGATGAATAATCGTTGTAAAAGCGTTTATGGATTATGTAAATTAAGTTATCGTAATGCTAATTTTATGTTTTTACTGAGGATTGCCAAGTCAGTGTGTTCGGATGTCTTTCGCTTACGACGGAAAATTTAACTGACTCTTTCAGAATCTAACCAAATAGTGTACCGATTTTTTTTTTATTTTTTAAGTTTCAAAGTAGGTGAAAATAATAATATCCCAAATTATAAATAGTAAAATATATTAGATACTATTAAACACCGACAAAGTATTAATTTAGAGGTAATATTTTTGGTTTGTTTGGATTTGAACGCCAAAATGAATTATCTTATAACTGTAGATTATAACCCAAAATATATAATAATTTTTGTTTGCCAAGACAGAGTAGTGATATAAAAGTAAAGTATTTAATATTTTTGAAACCTTACCATCTACGAATTCCTAAATTGGAGAACAAAACTTTTAATTAAATATTTGTTGAGAATAATAACGTGAATAGATACTCAATAATCTATGATAAAAGCAAATTACATTTTTATTATTATTGTACTTTTGTTCTTATCATCTTTATATTTACTTAAACTATTAGTATTAGTAGTAGTATTAAATTTTAAATATCGTAGAGATTTCGACGCAGACAAAGTAATCATCCAAATTACAAAAGTTTATGATTATTTTCTTTGGAGTTACATTTGGAGATTTCAACGCCGTCAAGATAATTAGTGACCTTTGGAGAATTAAATTAATGACAAATGTAATCGAATATAGCTACTTACCATCTGACCAAGATAATTGAACACGGCAAATGTAAACCAAAGTAATCGAACACGACAATTGTAACAGTACTGAACAGACTGAACCTTGGGTGGTCATCGGATGCGCGTATGACCAGAGGCGCTGGCTGGCTGTAGTATCAGTCACTCACTTCCGGTTGTGTAATTACTGCCCGGAAGTGACATAATATTCATGTACTGTCTCACAAGGTGTATTTCCCATTGGTGTGTACTGGTTAGTCTGTGTGTGTGTGTACTGTCTGTATTGTTATGAGAGGAGTACTTTCCCATTGGTAAGTACTGTCTAGAAATTGTGTACTGACCCGCGACATTAACCTGACCTGTAACGAGGTACTGTCCGGGTGTTGTGTACTCTCTCTCTCTCTCCCCCCTTCCCCTCAGTGATTGGAATGGAGAAAAAGAGAGAGAGGGGATGGGAAGAAAGAAGGGAGAGAGGGGGGAGGGGGACAGGAGGGCGCCCGTACAGGTAGGAAGACAATTAAGGTAATGATAGGATGTGAGTGTGGGAGTCGTGGGACCCACACAACATCCGCACCCAAGACGCGCGAACCTCCCCAGTCTGCCACGTGCCTCCCTCACCCAACCACCGGCGAGGACGGTCCTTACGTCATTATTTTTAGCTTTAATGAGCCAATCAGTGACCAAAATGGCTTTCTACGTCATTACTTGTGGACTTAATTAGCCAATAAGTGGTCACCATAGTGCTTACGTCATCAACTGTGGTCAGGATATGTCATCATTTATTCAACTGGTTATGTTTGTCTTAGTCACAAAACAGAGGCAACAATCGCCTTTATAGTGAGTTAATTAATCATTCTTTGGCTAGGAAGGTGTTACACGTCATCATTTAGGGATTTAATTAACAGATCAACTGCCCTGATGCCCTTTTACGTCACCAATATGGATGTGTTTTCCTCCCGTGCAGCCATTCAGTGATCACGATACCCTCTTCCCCCTTACGTCAATGAATTTATTAGCCAATCACCGCCAAGTACAGCACCCAACGTCATTACTTGTAGTTTTAATTAGCCAATCAGTGGTTAGGACACCTTACTTTGTTACCGTTTATGGACGCAACTTCCTTCCACGTGGTTTTCTCAGTCAATTAGAGCCCATTTTGACTCCTTGCGTCAGCATTTATGGTCATCTTCTGCCTATTTTTCCCCCAATCAGCAGCCAATTACCTCTTTTTTTAACCAATGGAAAAACGCAATGACATTTTTTTAAGTAATCAGTAGCTCGTGTCCTACGTCATCGATTATTAATTTGCTAGTTATTGATATTAACCAATTGAAAAACGAGATTTTTTCAGCCAATCACTTGCCAGAAAATCCTATTACATAATCGGTTATGAAGCTGCTTACCATTTTTTTTAACCAATCGGAAAATAATATTTCTCGATGATTACCTGGATTAGTTTAATTGAGAGTGTGAGAGAGAAGAGGAGACGAGAAAGAGAATAGGAGAGATAAAGAATACAGAGAAAATTCGAGATATGGTTACAGATACAAATAAAAGAGAGAGAGAGAGAGAGAGAGAGAGAGAGAGAGAGAGAGAGAGAGAGAGAGAGAGAGCCGCTGGTCATCAATAATTCCCCCCACCCTTACACACCACCGCCCATACTGTCGCTTCCGTAACATCCCTCCCCTCCTGGACGCTGCGAAAAACACCACTCACTTCCCTTTACCATCGTTCAGCCGAGACGGGGAGGTCAAGTGGTGGCTGACAAGGACGAAACATTACGACACGTCTTCAAGGAGTGAGGGACGAGGGAGTTACCGGAGGCAGGTGCGACTCAAAGCCCGGAACACACACACACACACACAGTATATACTAAACACCTAGGGACAACTGCCACCTGGTCCGGCCCTCATTATACCTGTTATCTAGATAGGGTCTCTAGAAGTGGGTAAAGCCTCTAGAGTTAGATAGATTTTATTAAGGTGCAATACAATAATAATAATAATAATAATAATAATAATAATAATAATAATAGAATAATAATAATAATAATAATAATAGTAATTCACCCTTTAACCCTGTAAGCAAAGACTCAAAATCCATATATGTCAATGAGAGTAAAAGCAGACATTATTTATCAACCTGTTGGGGGAAGATGGAATATACGGGTAGAGGAAAGATTAAAGGAATGAGTCAATAAAAGAAGAAGTAACAAATAATAAAAGTAATCAAGCTGAAATGAAGCGTAGTAGAATAGCGAGGCAGGAGTAAGGAGTAAGCTAGTAGCCAGATAGGAGTAAAGGAGTAGCGACAACTCTCAGGCAACACACTAAACCAGACCTAAACACTCGGTGACAACAACAGTTTCCGCTTCCTCCGCCACCCACCACTACCAGGGTACGATGATGCTTGTAATGCTCCGATAACGAAACCGAGAATATAATGAATAGAGAAAGAAAACGATAGAGACATGAAGGGAAGGATAAACAAAGCAGATATATGATAATTAATGAATACAAGGTTGCGTTAATGACCGGAAGGGTGATAAATATAGTGATTCGGTGGTGTTTACAAAGATGCAATCGTAATTACAAGGATGCAGTGAAGGCCGCATAGATAGGATGACGACTGCAAGGAATGTACAGTAAATAAATGTTCACAATATATAGAAAAGAATAACATAAGGAAACTTTTTAATTTAACTTTGGGTAATATTGATTTAAAGAACATATAAGAACATAAGAATGGGGGAAACTGCAGCGGGTCTATTGGCCTATACTGGGCAGTCCCCGCTACAGAACATCGCGGGCGTAAGTAGAAACATAATTTAGCTGTAAACACGACACACTCAATCACAGACTTAAAGTGTAAACCTTTAACCTGGTTGTTTACAAGAAAGAAAGAGAGAGAGAGAGAGAGAGAGAGAGAGAGAGAGAGAGAGAGAGAGAGAGAGAACATAACCATCACGAAAGCTTGTAGAAAATATGCATATCTTACTGACTACTACGAGTACAACAGGTGTCAGTGCCCCATAAAGGTCAAGGTCATAACACCAGGGGGGGGGGGGAAGGAGGGGTTAGTATATGGTACAAATGTCAGTGCTCAGTTATGTGTTAATTAGTGACTGAGCGGCGTTAATAAGGGAGTAGCAGGTGTTAATTACTAGGGTAGATGTTAATGAGTGTGTGGGTGGTGATAATTATACACGAGTCGTCCACCTCTGGCTATTAGTACTAAATCATTGTGATTATTAGTTTTCTTGCCGATTTTTTTTTATTTTTCGTATTTTTCTTCCTTTTCTCTGTTATCGTTTTTTCTTCTATGTCTTCTTCTTTATCTTCGTCTCCTTATTTGTTATATTTATCTTTGTTTCTTTTATTCGTCTTCCTTTATTACTTGGTTTATATTCGTCTGTTTCCCCCCCCCCCTGGACGTGCACACCCCCCTTTGCCCCCCCCCCCACCCCCCAGGTCGTGCACATCATCCTCCACCCCCCAGGACGTGCACATCACCCTCCACCCCCCAGGACGTGCACATCATCCCCCACCCCCCAGGACGTGCACATCATCCTCCACTCCCCAGGACGTGCACATCATCCCCCACCCCCCAGGACGTGCACATCATCCTCCACCCCCCAGGACGTGCACATCATCCTCCACCCCCCAGGACGTGCACATCATCCTCCACCCCCAGGACGTGCACATCATCCCCCACGCCCCAGGACGTGCACATCATCCTCCACCCCCCAGGACGTGCACATCATCCTCCACCCCTAGGACGTGCACATCATCCTCCACCCCCAGGACGTGCACATCATCCTCCACCCCCCAGGGCGTGCACATCATCCTCCACCCCCCAGGACGTGCACATCATCCTCCACCCCCAGGACGTGCACATCATCCTCCACCCCCAGGACGTGCACATCATCCTCCACCCCCAGGACGTGCACATCATCCTCCACCCCCAGGACGTGCACATCATCCTCCACCCCCAGGACGTGCACATCATCCCCCACCCCCCAGGACGTGCACATCATCCTCCACCCCCAGGACGTGCACATCATCCTCCACCCCCAGGACGTGCACATCATCCTCCACCCCCAGGACGTGCACATCATCCTCCACCCCCAGGACGTGCACATCATCCTCCACCCCCAGGACGTGCACATCATCCTCCACCCCCCAGGACGTGCACATCATCCTCCACCCCCCAGGACGTGCACATCATCCTCCACCCCCAGGACGTGCACATCATCCTCCACCCCCCAGGACGTGCACATCATCCTCCACCCCCCAGGACGTGCACATCATCCTCCACCCCCCAGGTCGTGCACATCATCCTCCACCCCCCAGGACGTGCACATCATCCTCCACCCCCCAGGACGTGCACATCATCCTCCACCCCCAGGACGTGCACATCATCCTCCACCCCCAGGACGTGCACATCATCCCCCACCCCCCAGGACGTGCACATCATCCTCCACCCCCAGGTCGTGCACATCATCCTCCACCCCCCAGGACGTGCACATCATCCTCCACCCCCCAGGACGTGCACCTCATCCTCCACCCCCCAGGACGTGCACATCATCCTCCACCCCCAGGACGTGCACATCATCCCCCACCCCCCAGAACGTGCACATCATCCTCCACCCCCCAGGACGTGCACATCATCCTCCACCCCCCAGGACGTGCACACATTATCGGAAGGATCTAAATGCATTCATGACGATTCCAAGGCCATGAAGTGTTGAGGCGACGCAGTTCCTGTGAGACAGACAGACAGACAAAGAGACAGTGAGAGACAGACAGACTGGATAGACAGACAGGTAGATAGATAGGTAGATAGATAGATAGATAGAAGATCAAAAGTGAGATATGACAGACAGACAGGCAGACAGACAGGAAGAGAGAGAGAGAGAGAGAGAGAGAGAGAGAGAGAGAGAGAGAGAGAGAGTGAGTTCACCTTCATCTAGTTGTCCTTGGAAGAACTTCTGTCCTTCGTGTCCTCTCTGGCTTATTATTCTTAAGCTTTTGCTATTTCCTGTCTTTGTTTATTTCACACCTTCTTCTTCTTCTTCTTCTTCTTCTTCTTCTTCTTCTTTTCTCTCTTCTCTCTCTCTCTCTCTCTCTCTCTCTCTCTCTCTCTCTCTCTCGTTCCTTTTTGATTCCTTTGTCAGTTTTCTTTTTTCCCTTTCGTCTCCTCCTCCTCCTCTTCTCTTCTCTTTCATCTCCCACTTTCTCTCCACCTGCCTCTCCAGCTAGTATTAAGAGAAGAAGAATAAGAGGAAGGAGGAGAAGAGGGGATAATGATGATGATGAGGAAACAGAGATGAGTAGGAGAGATGGGAAGGAGGAGAAAAGAGGGGGGAAGAGAGAGGGAAGGAGGAAGAGGAGAGAGAGGGGGAAGGGAGAGGAAGAGAAGGGGGGAAGGAGAAAGAGCAGAGGGAGAGAGGGGAAGGAAGAGGAGGAGGAGAGAGGGGGTAAGTGAAAAGAAAGAGGGAAAGAAAGAGGGGAGAAGGGGGAAGAGGAGAGTGAGAGGGGAGAGGGGAGAAGAGGAGAGAGAGAGAGGGGAGAAGGAAGAGGAGGAGGAGGAGGCGAGAGAGGGAAAGGAAGAGGACAGAGGGAAGAATGGGGGAAAGAGGAGAGAATGAAGGAAAGGAAGAGGACAGAGGGGAGAAGGGGGGAAGGAAGAAGAAGAGGAGGAGAAGAAGAAGAAGGACCAGATATCTGTGAGTGGTCGTGATGCGTTCTCAAGGTCTTGTACCACCATTAACTCTTAGTCTTCCTCTTCACCACCTCACGTCTTCCTCTTCATCACCTCACGTCTTCGTCTTCATCACCTCACGTCTTCCTCTTCACCACCCCACGTCTTCCTCTTCACCACCTCACGTCTTCCTCTTCACCACCCCACGTCTTCCTCTTCACCACCTCACGTCTTCCTCTTCACCACCTCACGTCTTTCTCTTCACCACCTCACGTCTTCCTCTTCGCCACCCCACGTCTTCCTCTTCACCACCTCACCTTTTTCCTCTTCACCACCCCACGTCTTCCTCTTCACCACCTCACGTCTTCGTCTTCACCACCTCACGTCTTCCTCTTCACCACCTCACGTCTTCCTCTTCACCACCTCACGTCTTCACCACCTCACGTCTTCCTCTTCACCACCTCACGTCTTCCTCTTCACCACCTCACGTCTTCCTCTTCACCACCCCACGTCTTCCTCTTCACCACCCCACGTCTTCCTCTTCACCACCCCACGTCTTCCTCTTCACCACCTCACGTCTTCCTCTTCGCCAACTTAAGTCCTGCGTTTCTCTTTGCTAACTTGAGCTATCTCCTCCTCTTCGTCAACCTGAACCCTTCCCCCCTCTTCGCCAACTCTCCCCACCTTTCTTCTCTTTCGCCAACTCGCCAGTATTCTTGCTCGCCAAATGTATAATGCAGTAATTAACATCCTCCTCCTCCTCCTCATATAAGCATTAACCCTTGTTGACACTTATCTTTGAGCACTTGAGCGTTAACCTTGATATGTAAACAATGGCTCTTATTAGCTCGGCCTCTTGTTGATAATATTTCCCTCTGTTTACATGTTGTTTTCATCTCCCTGTGTGTTGTTTAGTTTCATTTGTACTCTGTGTTTGTTTTGTAATGGAGTGTTGCTCTGATCAGATAAACAACGATTGTGTGGTTTCTGTGGTAAATAGCCTTCATGTTCTTTCTTTTTTAGTCAACTTAGTATTCAACACCTAATAATGAGACGTTCCAATAATGTATTACCTTATCTTGAGTTGCTCTTCCTCATGAATCCTTATTTCTTCTTCTTCTTTTTCTTCTTCTATTATTATTATGTCTTTAATTTTGTGTTTTTCTCAACTTCTCTCTCATTTATTCTACTCCTCTCTTTCGTTCGCCATTTCCTCCATCTACATATTTTCTTTTTTATATATTTCCTTTTTACGAGGTGTATTCCCGCACCCTCCACCCCCCCATGACCCGGTGATATATAAATACTCTGTAATTTTCTGCCACAGCGGCGACGAAGCCTTCACCTGTCTGGCCATGCAGGAAAGGAGTTCCAACGTTATGGAGTTCCAGATCAGTAAGTCTTTTTAAAATATTTGTTCTTGTAATTTTATGTTCCAACATTAAGAAGTACAGTACATTACTTAGTCAGAATGATTTATTTTTTTTTAATCTTAATGTTGTTCATCTTTTAAGTTTCATCTTTATGGAGTTCTAATTCTATAATTTTATTTGTATGTGTTTTGTTTTTTAAGTTACATTTAGAATATTGTTGGAACTTTTCGTGCCCTTAATTTCACGTGAACCAATAACTTCTGTGTAATGACTTAATTTACTGGGAATTACTCATGTTTATTGATATATATCGATGGAAGAAAATACAGTTCAGTTTACAATATAACTTTTTTTTTCATAGATTGATTTACTGTATGATGCTGTCAGTATTTTGTTTATTTCAGATATAATTTTATTGTGTATAACCCAATAGTTACCTCCATTACTACTACTACTTCTACTACTTTTTTTTTTTTTTTTTTTTTTTTTTTAGAATGGCCTCCAGCCTCCCCCAATAGCCACACCTACTACTACTAACAACCACCCTCCCTCACACAGGTCCGGACGTGAAGGAGACGTATGAGATGGGTCTGTGTTCCTCCCCCGCCTCTCTCACCTGGGACTCTTGGGTCACACAAGGACGTGAGTTACTAATTAACACACGTACACCTGTTCACTTATCATACCTCGAGTTAACTCCGTTACCTGTTTCCTAATCATACCCTCACGTTAACTCACCCGAATCTCCCTTTAGTAATTACCTGGCCAAATGTCATCTGGTAAGAGAGACAGATTCAATTATAACTTTATGACTGAACTTAACATGAATTTTACGAGGCTTATTCCCATCCCCAAGTACGTATTTCCTTTAATATTATCTCATTATTTAATATTCTTTCATTTGAGGTCATCGCTCTATTACTATACGTGTAAATATTTACCTCTACTCTCTCTTGATGTCAACAGTTGCACATATCTCTTTACCTAGGCTGAAAAAAATGAGCTAGATTTCTGATTGTTTCATTTTTGGGCCACGAGAAATATTCAGTGGGTTACGGCCACCTCTGACGTCGTATTTTGCCTCTGATGTTACCTGGAGTGGAAAACCTCTTTCATTGTAATCATATCATTATGCTTTCTACTACTGATAAGATATAGATAATTCAATACCTTCATATCACAAGAAAAAATTGTAACTGGCTTCTCATCTCCAGTAGAATATAATTGATTTGATTCTATTATTTCCACGACATTTTTAATACTACTCTTCAAACCATGTTGGAAATTTTAAATAAAATTTCCAGGTACATGTGGAGGAACGCGTGTGATAAATCAAGCATTAAGAGGTTCGTAAAGAAATGTCACAAAATTCCTCTTGATCCAGTCTTTAGATTAAATCCAGAGCGAGATTATAATCACATCAGATTTTTTTTTATTCAATTTCAAATTTCAGAGGTATTACACAAATATTATTATTCAGTTATTGATGTATATAAAGACGAATTGCCATTTCTAGAATTGTTCCATTAGAATTATGTTAATTTATATACTAAGTATCCAGTTGGAATTGTTGTACTTTGCATATATAATTTGGTTTGAAGTTGGCAGGCAGCCATTCACTAAAGGAACGACTGTCAGCGCAATATAAAGAACGCGTCCACCGGATCCACGCCTCAGTACCGAACGTGGAGGAATTACGTTGCTCGTGTCGCTTGGCTGACGATTTCACTTTTTGTCCACCTTTTAGATCAATCTTGTTCTGTGTGGTGTTATTTCAGCGCTGAGGGGATCTCAGTGCCTTTAAACAAGTGAATATACGAACGTGGATCAAATTAGTGCATGGTAATTAGCCATTCTGTTGTAGGAGTCGTTGTTTTCTCGGCGGCAATTGAATTTCTTTCAAGAGTTTTCAGGTTTTTCTTCTGTCGCTTCTTTAATTTTATGGCAGTTGCATTTTTGTCGTGTCCTCTGTCATTGCACTTGCAATTTTCATGGTAATTTGCAACACGGGGCAGGAAGGTGGAGCTGCCGTGTTCTGAAGGCAGGCGGGGATTGAAATATATTGTGTGTGTGTGTGTGTGAAGTAGATGCTTTCTTTGACGTTTGTATTTCTTCCATAGTCCTAAAAATCAGTATCTACTCAACTTAAATACCAACAAATATCTGGGTGTGTTGGGGAGGTATAAACTGTACATTTATCTCCCCGACACACCTCAAGTCAACTCACTCGCTTAAATCCAGTAATTCATAATTGAAATGATTTTCTTAACATCTCGACTTAAGAGGAAAATTTAACCCTTTGAGAATCTGAACGCTGGGGTAAGACACTCAAGAGAAGGATGTTCAAAGATGCGTACAACAATTTACGACAATTTCTCATGACTGAAGATGAGAAAAGAATGATTTTCGATACGGTCTGTGGTCGAGAGAGGAAGGGAAGGTGAGTAAGGACGGGGGGAAGGAGTGGAGAGACGATCTGGGGTGGGAAGAAGGGGGAAGAGAAAGGATGGATTGACTGGGGTTAGGATGAGTGAAACAGCAATTAATATCCTTCCGAACTAGATATTCAAGAACTCAACTAACTGGCTCACTTAACTACAAAAAAAAAAAAAAATAAAAACAAACACCTTCCAAGATGGCCTCCAAATTATCCCGAGACTTTACCTTAATTACGAACACGTCTTCTCACGGAGGGTCTGCCGTAACTAAGTGGCGTCCATTCTCCATCACCAGTCCGGAGTAAAAATTGAACCTTACGAGCAATTGAGAATCTGACTGTAACTTTGTGACTGTCGGTGTGGAGTGAGACAGTCTGGTCGTGTTGTCTTGACTGTTAGGAGACTGTATGGATGGTGGGTTAGGAGACAGCTCCCTCCCCCCCATCCCCGACCCCAAATGATCACTCCCCACCCCCTTCCTCACACCCCAGACAGTCTCCCCACCCCCTTCCTCACACCCCAGACAGTCTCCCCACCCCCTTCCTCACACCCCAGACAGTCTCTCCACCCCTTCCTCACACCCCAAACAGTCTCCCTACCCCAGATAGTCTCCCCTCCCCACACCCCAGACAGTCTCAGGGAGGACCAAGGAGCTTGATAACGTTCAGGCTTTCTAATTTTTACGACCAGAATCGTGTCCTTTTTGTCGTCTCCACGGACCATGGTGACGAAACCCTCTTCATTCCTTCCTTCCTACCTTCATCTTTTCCATCTTTACCCTCTTCCTTCCTTCCTTCCTTCTTTTCCTGCAAGTCGCACTGTGTCGGAAATGTAACCCCTGAACACGACCTCTAAGTGATGTTCATTTACGTATACTGTACTTCTGAAGTAGCCAATACGGACCAACTTAAAACTAACCCTAAAACATTACTACCCGAAGAGCATTAAGTTTGGTTACCTTTTGTTTGGTTGAGTTAGGGTTAGGTATAGGTTCAGTATGGTTGATTTGTGTCGCCTGGAAATTAAAGGCTTCATCAATCATGATCGTATTTTTTCCCCAACAGAGCGCGTCTTGCCGACAGTCCACCCTCCTTCCTTCCGCTCCACCAATCTCCTCCATAACTGGTCATATCATCCAACATTCTTGTCCTTTTCTCTCTCCTCTGCGTCTTGGCAAAAAATATAAAAATTCCTGTGCAAAGGCAAGAGAGAATTTATGCCTTAAAATTCCTCCGGTGACACGAATACAAGATTTTTCCATCGTTCGTTAAAACTCGACCGGAAATTCTAAGAAATAATACGAGGTGTTTTAAAAAGCGTTAATTTTTTATTCTGGGAGGAAAATTTGTGTGTGTGGTCAACAGTGGGAGGTAGGGGGCGGGTGTGAGTGTGCACGTCGCCAGCTGAAACATTATTGGAACGTGTTTACCCCGTTCTGTTCTCTCGTGTACTGTAATGTTTTCCAAGTTCGAGAGTAATGCATGACTAAACACTTATATAATCAGCAAAAACAAAGTAACAAAATGATTCCCTGGAGGTTGTACAGTAGTTCCGGTGGCCTGGAAGAAGAAAAGTATTCGCCTGCGGTCTTATTTTTTTTTCACTTTTGAAGCTCATGAATCAGCGGGACTACCACGAGGTTAGCGTCGCCACCGCTGCTCCTCAACTGATGATTAGATGTGACTCACTCAGTCATCAGTTGGACGTGACACATGGAGGACGTGATTCTCCTTCATTACCCCTCCCTCTCTCCCACACCTCGGTCCTCACAGTTGCCTTGGCATCCGTCCAGAACCTGTTGATAATAACGATAAAAATGAACGTTGTTGTCTGGCAGATTGATGCATCCTGGCTAAATCTGTAGTAGTTATTATTGAGTCACTTCTAACAGGTCACCCCCTACCCCATGTCTCTCCCGTTATCAACACTGAGATAAAGTTTATTCTTAACATTTTTGTTGCCATTATTCCCTCGCTCTCATCATCATTGTTAACGATACAACGACGTACGTTTAATTTATTGCATTAAATACATCTGTGAGTCACTTAGCTCACGCTTTTTGGTCTTACTCTTTTCATCACGATGTTTGTGTTTTATCTACAGGTATATCATCGATCTATCTATCCATCTGTCTGTCTGTCTATCTGTATTTATGGATCCTTAAAAGTAGGGAGTAGTGTCTCACAGGTCAACACACCACTTGTCTCAACCCTGTCACCCCCCCCCCCCCCCTGTGGTATGGCCGGAACACAACACTACCGGTCGACCATCATCTCTGACCACCTGTCCTAGCCTGGGGACACTCCCACGCTCTCTCTCTCTCTCTCTGGTGGTACAGTGGCAACACGCGTATATCTCACTATTGTGTTCTGGGTTCGAGTTTTGGCCCCGGACAGACGTGGGGAGGGTGTGAACCAGTGTCACCCTAGTAAACATGGCAGGCTTCCTCCTGTACTAACGCTGGATAATAAAGTCCATAACAAATTAACGAAAACCTGACCAATCACTCGAAATGATAAATTACAAAAAAAAAAAAGAAAGAAATTGATCATTCTCTTTCCGTCATTGCCATCACCACTACTATCACTATACCCACCCCACCACAAAGGGCACCTCTAACACCACCACCACCCCACCAATACCCCCACAGCCGCCGCTACCCCCCCCCCCCCCCTCCCCAGAAAGGGCACCTCTACCGCCACAACCACCACCACTAGACCGTTGATACACCTTGTGGCTGCAGCGGCAATTAAGGAGTACCTACCTGACCGACCCTTCCTGTCCGCCCCACAACACTTCCTCTGCAACCGGATTTTTTCCCGATGTGAACCAGCTCCAAATGACAGTAATTTACATTACATTAGTTTCCCCTGTTATTACAGTCCTCTTTCAGTAAGAGACGCAGTTTTCTTTAATGGTCACCAGTGCGGTTCTCTCTATTCTCACAGCCCCATTTTGCTCTCTCTTTCTCTCTCTCTCTCTCCTCATCCATATTTCATCCTCCATTCCTCCTTCCCACCTCCTGCTCCTCCCTATTCTCCCCAGTCCTCCCCATACCCTCCCCACATCCTCCCCACACATCCCCTTCTCTCTCACCCCAGCGAATATTGAAACAACTCAAGTAAATAACGGCACACACACACACACGCTTCCGGTGGTTCCTCGTATTACCTTAACAGACATCAAGATGATTCTTAGTTATTGGTGTGTTCCGCTTAATCCCTCGGTCTATGTTTAGTTAAATTATGAAGGAGGTGGGTTTGATCCCCTCCCCCCATGGGTGAGGGTTGTGGTGTGGCGTGGATGAGATCTTGTTTGTTATGGTATTAGCTAAGAGGAGGGTTTTAAGGCCTCCTCTTTGGTTTCTGTCTGTCTGTCTGTCTCTCTCTCACTCACTCACTCACTCACAGTCTCACACATAAATTTATCCCACATCCTCACTCTCCTCTCTTCCTCAGGAGTGGACCGGTTCCGACAGTCTCCGTGTCCGGTAGCTGGTGAATATACGGGGGTGATCCCAGACGCCCCGATACTCTGCGCTAAGCTGTACTCAGACTGTAACAACCCGGAGATCATGTTCTACACCGTCTTCTCGTGTCACAACCGATCTGAGGTGATTGAAGGTGAGTCAGTGGATGGGAAGTTGTCTTGGATCATTTTCATCATATTTGTTACTTGTTGTGTGTGTGTGGTTTTTTTTTTTAGGTGTTTTAATCATCATTATGACAATCATTGTCATCAATATTATGACCAACATTACTATCATCATTATCACCATCATCGTCATCAGCATCATCATTATAACCATTAAAGCGTCATCATCATCACTATTATTAATTTTTTTTCAGTTATTTTGATCATCATCATTTTCATTATTATTATTATTATTATTATTATCATCATCATCATCATCATTGGGTCATGTTGCCCAAATCACTATAAATTATTATAATGATAAACATAACTAATAATGGCGTATATAAACACTAACTATATAATATATACTAACCCACATGTCCCCTTCGCCGTGCCATAGAGCGGGAGTACAGATGCCTTGGTCAGTGGAGTGAGACAGGGGTGACCTACACGTACACAGAGCGGAGGGACCAGGCGGGGTACGAGTGTTTCGCCGGCGTGGTGGTGGACGACGGTGAGATCTACATCATGGAGGCCGGGGTGAACTGCAAGCGTGGCCTCCAGGCGCTCTCCTACGGCATGAAGCTGGTCAAACAAGGTCAGTAAGGCGACGAGAGAGGTCAAGGGTCAGGTGTGAGGACGTTGACGGTTTTAGCGTAACGCAACATTGTTCAACCACTGTGGGAGGGAGTAGGATGAGTCTGAAGGTCCTGACTGAACTTGTGGTACAAACCTTATACTACACTCAAGATACTGGGGGTAAAGGTAATGACACTGATCTAAGTGTTAAGGTCAAAGGTTATATTGTAACATTTATCTTTGACTTAACTGTTTATTGAATTTATTTGTATTTGATAATTAATTAACACACACACACACCATTGTCCCAACCATTGCAAAAATTGTCAATAACTTGTAATCAACCAGTGTATTCACTCCCAGTCAATCTTACCTTTTTGCACTGTCACTATGTTGAAATGCCCTGTAGTATGACCTTCTCCTCACCTAGTTATTATATATCATATTTGTATCACTTACGTTACTTTTATATTATTTGTAAATCAAGAGACCCATTCCCCAATTATGTAACTGTATATTTTCTGCCTTCCGGCTGCCATGCTCTTTCAATAAACATTTAATTATTATTATTATTATTATTATTATTATTATTATTATTATTACACAAACACACACACACACATATATATATATATATATATATATATATATATATATATATATATATATATATATATATATATATATATATATATATATATATATATATATATATAACAAAGAGGAGAACCAGGGAAAACACAAACATCTTGACTAAGTTGGGTTTTTTAATCACTTACGTTTCGGAAAAATCATTTTCCATCATCAGAGCCTAGGAAACAAAAAGTTTTGAAAAAGTCGAGATGTTTGTGTTTTCCCTGGTTCTCCTCTTTGTTATATATATATGTGTGTGTGTGTGTGTGAAAAAGTATGTAACGCCTCATATACCATTTTACTGAAACCCATTGTCGGAGAAATAACTCACAGAAAAGCAGGAGTTGTGTGTTTTTCACCCGGGCCTTACGGTCCTCAGCTGCGGAGAAGCGGCGGGCACAGTCGAAAAATATAGAGCTCCAGTTTTTCTGGCCCTTCGGGGAAATGTATTTTCTGATGACATCTAATGATCTTTGTGACCTTTTGTGACTTATTAGGGCTTCTGATTAATGACTTCATGACCTGTGGTGACCTCTAATGATCTTTGATAACAACTTTTCACTCTGAATGACCTCGTGTCTCCTGTGTGCCTTACAGCGCCGTGCCTGAACGACCCAGCCATGGCACCGCGTCCCAACCTGCCGTCACCCACACAGCCTCCCTGGTGGAACACCACACGCAACCCCTGGACCAAGAAGGCGTCCCCCGCTACACCTAAACCTGGCCAGAAGAACAACACCAAGGGAGGCGGGTCCAGTCCGCACGCCCATCTCTTTATAGTTGGCGTGGCGGTGGTGGCTGCTGCGAACCTACACCATCGGTGGGTGTAGGTGTAGAGGTAATAGGTGTACATAGGTGTACCGGAGGTAGTTCCTGCTGTGTGTCAAGGTCACGACCCTGGCCCGGCCTGCTGGTCACCGCGTTCATCCCAATCCAAGTTGCTTTCCACAAGGTTGAGGGTAAAATGTCTTCACGCATCGCCAGCTTTATTATATATATATATATATATATATATATATATATATATATATATATATATATATATATATATATATATATATATATATATACTCGAAATGCACCAAAAATTAATCTATTAGAGTACTGTCAGGTTTCTATATTTTGTATATACTGTATTATCCACAACACAATGAGGGACTTCACCCATACCTGAGTGACCCAGCACTGATTCTTGATAAGCCATTGAATGGACCCATGCCCTGGGTATGGGTGCAGTGATCCCTTGTGTTTATGTTATTGCATTTTAATGTATTATGACTGAAGTTGTTATATTGACTTCATATTGTGAAGCTTCACTGATCTCTGGTTTCTTAAGCGGACAGATGATATTAGTAAGAGGCCACTCTAGTCTGGCAACGTTAGATGACGAGAAAAAAGGAAAGATATATTTATGAATCTATAGCACAATTATTTCCTCCTTCTCAGTTCACTGCTCAATCAAATAAATAGTTATAGAAGTTGATCATCCATTGTACCTCTTCTCTCTTCTGGCCCACCCACAACACTCATGCATATAACTCATACTTTTAACTAGTACAGTATTACATAAATATTTAGTATCCATTCGTGGGGAAGATCATCCTGGGAAAATATTCTTTGTTTATTGGTCCCGCATTTCCCAGATAAAGGACATGAGGTGAAATAAAAGCCTGTGAGGCAAAGGCTTTTTGTTAATGTTCTACTGGATAAGAAGAGAAAACCTTTCTCCAACGGATTTGCTAATGAATTTATCCTTTATATTATTATGCCGGAACCTACCAGTATTTGATTTAGAGAAAAGAAAGTCTCTAATCTTTATATTACAGGGCCTTTCCTAACACTTAGGTAAGGAACTCTTCCATTCATAAGGTAGGGTCACTAAACAGACCCTTCTTGCTTTGTCAACATTTATTTTACATTAAGGAATGCATCAGTCTTTCTCAAGTAACTGGAACTTTACCGTTCACTATTAAGAATATCTCAGTCGTTCATTAGCAAGAATGTCTCAGTCGTTCACTGGTAAGTGGGTTCTTCCAGACTTTTACTGGAGAAAGGAATGTCACAAATCTTATATTAGCAGGAGAATTTTCTTTATTATTTGAAACGGAAAGGCAATTTCTACATCTCTCTGCTCCCCCAACACCACCACAATAAAGGGTCCCCCACACCCTCCTCTCTGCTCCCCCAACACCTCCACAGTAAAGGGAGGTCCCCCACAATCTTCGGCTCACAAGGGGCCAGGAGAGAGAGCTCGTCAGGTGGCGTCGACCAAAGGTAAACAGTTTTATGTTATAGTCGATCAGCTTTATTAAGAGTGGGTCATTACGGTTGTGCTTTAGTCAAATAGGAAATTACGGCTTTAGTCAGAATGAAAAAAAAACCTGGTTTGTCAGAGTATTGTTTTATTTTTAAGTGATTTGGGAAAATATATTGTTAAACCAAGAGGAAATCTCATTATTAATTAAGTAAAAACAATGAAAATACTTCTCCACAGTATTAGTTCAGGGAAAATATATGTTGTATTATGGCATTAGTTCAAAGAAAAACTAGTGTCTCAGTCTAGTTCACGAGAAAACTAGTTATTGCCGTATTAATGAAAATAGATTATTACAGTAATAATTAAGGAAAATCTATTGTATCGTTATGTTAATTAGAATATAAAAAAAATGTTTATCGGTATTTATTAAAAATATAGTAAAGCATACTGTATCTTCAGTCAGAAAAAACTCACAGTACTGTACTGAGAAACATAAAAGAGGACTCTTGTAGGGTTACCACGGGGTAGAGAGAGCACGCGTCGGCATGACAACCTTGGTATTATGGCAATGGTATACAGTAGAGTGGGGCGTCGGGCTGCCTCACTCCTCCCTAAGTAAATAAATGCATTTGGTGATGTGGAGGAGTGAGTGGGTGACCCCCTCGCTGGACAGAAGCCTGCGTGCACTTCTTCATGGAGGAGGAGGGAAAGAAAATGACACAACCTACATGCATACTTTGGGAAATTCACTTTAATGTGTTGGATTTCTAGGATGGAAAACAAGGCTTTACTTAATACATCCTTGACGTCTTTGTGGGCCATTCCTTGCTATGCTGTGTCATGCATAAGCATTAACAATATAGTTTCTTCAGTTGTATATTCGTACTGAGTATGTATATTTCAGGTCATGGGCATTTTGATGTTATTATGGTACGTCTGTGCCTTAAAATTGCCATTGCCTTGTTTGCTAGATTACATTATATCATAATTTATCAAGAAACACCAGTATTTTTTATGCACTCATGAAAATCTCCCGTAAGATTAACCAACCACGTTATCCAAAAACTGATTTGTGATAAATTTTCCTCACAATGCCTTCCCAAAGACGTTTTACTTTATTTGCTTTCCAAAGATACTGTATTTGTTACGTCGGTAACATTTTATGAGAAGTTCTCTTGAAGTGTCTGATTGTAACAATTTATCTTCTAACATAAACTTGTTAGTAATATTTGGTGTTCAGTTGTTGCAACTATCATCGGAAATTTAAATGAAAATATGTATATTGTGTAATAATTTGCATTCCTCGCACCCTGACCTTTATCTTGTTGATCATGAATCATGTCTATTGTTACATTTTCCATTTGTTATCGTGCATTTATGAACGCGCAACTATGACGTCATAGCAGTGCGGTCGTTTGTTTTTGGTTTGATAATGCGATACGGACGCTTCCAATTGTTTCATTTGTCTGATCACCATAGTGTTTGTTCTGCAGCTAAGTGGTGTAATAACCGTAGTGTTTGCAACTATCTGGGTTAATTTTATGTTTATGCGTAAGCATTCAGAGTAGTATTGACAGCTTGGAAGAGTAGAATATTGGTAGTTGCTAGAGTGAATCAAGCCGGTATTTCTGGGGGATTGAGCTTTCAGCCCATAAAATCTGAAAGAACATGGCCACGGATACGGATCACCGATTTTTTTTTTTTTTTTTAAGATCGAGGGTACAGGTACGGGGATTTTCTCGGTGATTTAACGCAAATGTAAGAAAAATAAAGTTTATTAAACCCTTTCAAAATATGAAGCAATCGTTGTTTGCTTGAATGTCCGAGTTAATTTCCCATACCAATAGTAGGACAGAATACAAAACAGTATAGACATCGGTACAGTACTAATTGACCAAACGGTTATACAAGAAACTTTCCGGAACCATCTTCAGATTTCCATCTCTTCATCCTCGACCTTAAAGCTTCCTAACTCCGTTCTTGTAGCCACTTTGTGTGTGAAAACGTGATTTCTACACGGATGTCAAGTGTTGTATAACACATATGGACGTGTAACTGAGCACTTCATCCAAAAGACACATTAGTCCTGGGTGCGTCCCTTGTAGCAGATGCACCAGAGAATACCCTTGTGCACTACAAGGATATGAGACCTTGCGGTGATTGGCTTTTTGTTTTATAGGTTTTGTCCGCAGCCAAACACTCCCTTTTGTCATGCTGTCACAGATCAGGAGTATCTGATTATTATCATAAATAACCATAACATGCTGGAGTTGCTAAAAAATGTGTCTATTTACAATTAATTTGTAAATTTTATGATTGGTACTTTTTGCAATAACCAACTCCACGTGGAAGATAAAAGGTGAATCTTATGTCTGGGTGAGGTGTATACGCCAGCTCATGTGAATTTAATTTTCTTAGAGTATTTTGCTATGTACAGTTTACCCATTTTCCATTTATTTCAGTGTTACAAGGTTATACTGATTATTTGCATTCCATTGTTTAGTCAGTACTGATAAAAGATGTGTTCGCTCGCAATAGATAATGGATGATGCAGTTGTATTGTTTTAGACTGATCATGTGAGACATGAATGAGATAAGTTTATTTTCCATGTCAAGAGTGAAAATCCATTTCCATGTATGTAGACAGACACCCACAAAAGTCCTGTCTCCTATCCTCCTGAACCATGAACCCCGAGATTTCGGACTTGTAAGCCCAAGGCAGAAGACACTGATACATTATTCAGTTTATAATGCTTCGGAATCACGAGTCTCCATCTCGGGGTTCGTGGTTCTTTAAGATGTATTAATATGTTCATTGTCCATTGTACGATACAAAGGTATACTCTTAGGCAGTAAGATGTAATGTTTATTTGTAAATGGACGTGAGTTGAGATTTATTTATATGATTACTGTAAAGGATTCCAACAATTCTGACAAATTAAATCCCATATGGTAGGTGTTTCACCAAGAACATGTCTACGTCATGATGAATATAGCAAGCCCTCGTGTGTGTGTGTGTGTGTGTGATACCTGTATATATAAATGATATGTATATATTTGTAAATAATCTTCATGATAAATGGTCAAGAACAATAAAGTGCTTTGCTTTTCAAATTGTGTTATTCTAATATTTTATATTTCTTCTAAGATATACAATAGATATGCTAGAGACTGTCAGTTGATTCAAAATGCCCAAAGGAGGGTCACTAGACTGGTGCCTGCACTATTGCACCTCAGGTACCCGGAGGAATTAAAACGCCTGCAGTTGCCTAGCATATATCATAGGCAGGCAAAGGGTGATTGAAATGAAGTTTATATACATCTCCGAGGTCATTAGACACTAGGGGTCATAGTTTAAGGTTGAAGATGCCACAAGTCCAGAAAATTGTGAGGGCAAACTTTTTCGGAGTGAGAATTGTAAACTCTTGGAACAATCTTCCATAGAGTGTTGTGACGGCACCAAGTGTGAGCTCTTTCAAGACTAGAATTGACCAACACCGGCGCAGGTACAGATACATTCTGCAGCCAGTGCTTGCCAACAGTGCATAACAGAGACGACCGCTGAAAGCAATATAAATCAACACATTGGTTGCAAATTTACACTTTTGTATTTTTATCTCTTAGCCTAACCGTTTCTCACCTTATTTTATCTTAAACTAAACCTGATGCTCTAGAAAATTAATCCCATGATATTTTCAGCTAATATTTATCTAATACACTACCTTCACCTATCTTTCATCATAACCCACCCCTAACCTAAACTTCCTTAATTCGACCCAGGTTTTACCAGTTTGCTGTTCAATAAGCTGATGAACTGAACTAATTCTAATGAAAACTCGTCACCACCCCTTTTTAATACAGTAGTTAATTTAAACTGGCCCTCATTTTAACCTTGTATAGCCCGAACCTGATCACAGCCACTCAGCAAAATACTGTGCAAACCAAAATTTTAGTTTTGTCTTGCCAGAACAAATTTTCAAGTCATTGTTTATGTTGCTCCAATTTTTCACTTGTTATAAAGCAGAATATTTCACTAACACCCTGTTTTTTTTGTTTTTTTTTCAAAATTTATCAACTTACCGTTCGGACAGTTGGTCTATCCAGTGTTAGTACAGGAAGAAACCCGAGTCCGGGATACCTGTGATATTTGGTTAACACGTACCCTTCTCATGTGTGTCTGGTCCAAGCATATTAGTGAGATTTTTTTTTTTTTTACGGGAATTAGCCCACCCAGGAACAGGTCACTGACCCACATCGGGGCCTGGGGTGGGGGGGGGGGGGTAATAATAATAATAATAATAATAATAATAATAATAAACCACATAGAAATACAAAATGAAAAAAAAATCAAAAGTGAGGAACAATATATGTATGTTGTGTTATCAATAGTAAGAGAAACAATTGAGACCCTGCAATTGTGTGCAAATGAGGCAGAAAGTCAGATCAGCAACCTGGGACTTGGTCACAATTTTCGTGATGCCATATGGCAGCAAGATCTACCATAGACAACACATTATGCTTCCAATATCTTCCCAGGCGGTAGTACCTCCCTGTTTGGTAACTGCCTAAGACCTACGTGTTGTATTTGTATTCTAGTTCCAGGTGTGTTCTTAATCGGTGGTTAATTATTTTTTTCTAAAATTTTATCCGGAGTTTCTAAAAGAGAGATTGGTCTGCAGTTTGCTACTGCTGTGGGGGCTATTCCTGGTTTTGGTATCAGTCTGATATAAAATTGCTGTCATAAAATTCTTTGGGTAGTGGCCTGAAGCTATGGATGCACTGAATATATTTCTTTGTAGGAATACCATGTTGTTTGGTAATTTACGATACAGGGAAAGATTACAGGAATATATAGAAAATGGATGGTAACTTTCACTACAGAAAACAAATCTCTCTCTAGGGGTGGCTAGCTCGTTTCACACATGTTTTACAGACGCCGGAGCATAATATGAAGTGAGGTGTATAAGCATGTAGTGGATTTCTCCCCTACAAACGCAGTTTGTCGCTGAGTAGCCGACCCCACCAATTCCCCAGTGTATGCCTCGTGGTCTAGGTCAACCTGCGCCGCCATACATAATAGGGGCACCAGAACTGAACCGCATAATCGAGGTGTGGCCTGACTAGAGCAAGATATAGTTGCAATAAGACCTCTGCATTCTTGTTACTTACACTTCTAGATATAAAACTGGTTCACAAATAGGGTGGTGGACGAGTGGAACAAGCTTAGCAACTTTGTAGTAAGTGCGGGAACTCTGGAAAGTTTGAAAAGGAGGCTAGGTAGATTCATGGATGATAGAGAGTGGTAGTAACTCTCGACAGGAGCTGCCATGCACAGGCCAACCGGCCTATTGCAGACTCCTTATTTTCTTATGTTCTTATACATCACGGAGCGGGAGTCAACTACTAAGCCACGCCTACCCCCCGCTATTTAAGACCTGACCTCATGGTGACCTGTCTCTCTTTCTACCCACACCAACCAGCCAGTAACACCTCCTCCTCCGCCGCTGCCTGGCGGCCCTCGCTCCTCCTCCGCCTGCCTGGCGGTCCTCTCTCCCGCCGGCGAGCATGGCGACCCACAAGCTGTCTTTCTCTGAGCATCCTCACCAACCAGCTCTCTCTACATCACGCTTGTAACCATGCTGCCTTCCCAGCACCAAGCTGCATTGTACATCCAATACAACATGTATATAGAGAGCACATTGTGAGTTTCCTTTCTCCATTCCATCCTGAGTGTGAACCAAACATCCTGAACCCCACAAGCATCTCAAGGGGCACTACTCAGTCGAATGTCCTTACTTGGAGGTGACGAACGCTCGCCCCACAAGGGGTCACAGCTCAAGATTGAAGAAGCTGCAAGTCCAGAAAACTGTGAATTTTAGTTTAGTTTTAGTTTTATCCTCTTCACCACTGATCGGCTCGTTAGCCGCTTGGGCGATCGGTCACGTCTCTGATTACTTTTTCGGAGTGAGAGTTGTGAACTCGTGGAACAATCTGCCAGAAAGTGTTGTGACGGCACCGAGTGTGAGCTCTTTCAAGACCAGACTTGACCAACACTGGAGCAGGTTCAGGCACATTCAGGAGCCGGTGCATGCCCAGTACCTGCCAACAGTGTGTAACAGAGATGTGACCAATCGGCCAAACGGCTAACGAGCCGATCAGAAGCGAAGAGGATAAAAGTAAAGTAAATATATTATCAGTGCAACTGTGCCCATGACACAGCTCCTCCTACCCCAATGATTCGTGTGCGGTAGCGTCGATAAAATATTTACAGTATTTACACAGAATGTTCAAATAACTGTTACTCTTTCTTACTGGTTTACAATACCAATCATAACAATAACACATCAAAATTTTCAGACCAAAAATCCTTACTAAAAATTATAAACAACGGTTACACACGGAATAAAAGTCAGTCATAACAATAATTGATACATGCTGTACATATTCTCTAATTTACTTTTATCCTCTTCACCACTGATCGGCACAAATAAAAATAAAAATTGGGGGGGTTACATACATAAACATATATATTTTTGTTTTAGAATACATACATTGAAATTTGGCTTCTTACATCACGGTGATTGGTTCAAAGGCTTAGTAATTCAAGCTATCTTGTTTAGAGTGTTATCAATGAAAAATTTCCTTCTATTTCCAAATACGTAACTTCATTTGTACTCTCAAACACAATTGATATAATAATCGTGCCAAACCTGACACAATAATAGTACAGTCAATAAACATTAAAAGGTAAACCAGCTGATGTTATTGTTGGAATTTGTTGGTTGCTCATTTGTTTTTGTTATGGTCTTATCCGGATAGTCTTTCGCCTGTGTGAGTCTGACTCTTGCCAGACGTCATGTAGGCTGTAGGCCTGTAACTGGTTGGACGGTTGGTCACACCTCTGTTACACACTGTCGGTAAGTATTGGGCATGTACTGTCTCCAGAATGTATCTGTACCTGTGCCAGTGTTGGTCTTAAATAAGCCCCCAGCACTCGTTTGCCGTCTTTACACTCGGGCAAATTATTCCAAGAGTTTACAACTTGTACTCCAAAAAAGTTAGCTATGACAATTTTCTGAACTTTTGCTTTTTCTTGAGATTGTGACATCGGTAAATGGTGTATAAAAGCCTGCCTACGTATTCATGGTTAATTTTATCTTTTATATAATTTTGGTTGCTTTATTAATTTTTACTTTAAGGTGGTGGATATTTTGCCATGACCGGCGAAGTTCCTGCTAATACAAAAGACCTAACAGCCGCTTCCACCGTCTCAGTAAACTCGCCCCGCCGCCAGGTGTTAAGTTATGCTAGGTTAGGTTAGAACTGTTAGGTTAGGGGTATTATTACAGTTTAAGCCACAACTCGGTTAGAGCAATTTTGTGTTTACCATTAGTTATATCTTTTCAATAGGAACTTTTTCTAATACCACTTCCGTCACAAATAGATTGACCGAGAAAGTAATTTCATGTAAGAAATTAACGTAAATCTGCAGTCACCGCGTGTTGTCTGTTTACAACCGACCCGTTATGTTTGAGCGTACTCTCACATCTACAAAAAACGTAAAATTACATCATGATGCTTCAACAAAGTTGCTTCATTGGTACCAGATATCAAAATAGGTACCTTTTGTTCAATATACAGTCTCTCCTCGACTTACGACATATTTGACTTACGACAACCCTGACATATGACAGCCATGGTCGTATAAAATATTTTTCACATTACGTATTTTTGAGTCCTGACATTAGTGATTGCGCTGTGTACTGACAAATTTTTTTTTGTAATTCCCTTTAAAATTGTTGGCAAGCGTAAAAGTGAGAGTCTTCGTGGTGCTGAGAAGAAAGAGAGACCCCCCATTTTAGAATTTATATGTATTATTTTCGACTTACGACCTGGCCGCTGGGACGGAACCCCGTCGTAAGTCGAGGAGAGACTGTAGCGGGGACGGTTGGGAAGTTAGGTTAGGTAAAGTTAGGTAGGTTTCTTTAGTTGGTTAGGTCAGGTTGTATGGGGGGGGGGGGGGGGGAGTGGTGAATACAGTAATCCCAAACAACTCATTTCCGACAAATGAATATCAAATTAGAATGAATCCCACCAAATACCATGGGAAAAACAAAACAAAATTGCTGAACAGTATTTGTGGCTGAAACTAAATTTACCAGAGGGTATTATTTCACTGGTTGCCACTAAATGAATCTCGGGCATTTTATATTTCACTTGTTGCCTCTAAACGAATCTTGCAAATTTTATAGTTACAATCAGTAGTTTCTTCAGTGGCATTTCTGTTGCAAATTATGTCTAAGCTAGATATTTAACATTTTATTATGCATAAAAATTTTCCTTTCACTTGTTATCACTAAATGAATCTCGCGAATTTTATATTTGCAATCAATAGTTTTGAAAATTCTAAGACATGTTTCTTCAATGGCATTTCTGTCGCAAATTATGTTTAAGCGAGATATTTAACATTTTGTTATGTATGTTTGTATGTGGCGTTACATACCCAAAACATCGAACGACTCTGGAGCTCTCCCAGTTAGGTTAAGTTATGTTACGTTATGTTAGATTCAAAATGTTTTTCTGATGGTTTTTGATGTGTTTTGAACACTTATAACATTGATTTTTATAATAAATCTCTCGGTATTGAGATGGGGGGGGGGGGCACATCTCAGAAACTACAGTATTGATTTACACCAATAATGAAGGTCTATTTTGTTTATAACACGTCAAAAACTACCAGAAAAACATACGTACTTTCAACTTTGATTTCGTATAGTGGCAACAAGTGAACATTTACTTGTACCAAGGTTAGGTTAGGTTTACTTTTAACACATTTGCCATAACTACGACAGTATCCACTATAAAACACAGTGAAATCAGCGGTTGTGAAGTCATAAATAATTACCAAAGTTCCTACTACAGTAGGGTCGGGATATACAGTGCAGTTGGTCCTCGTATTATGCGGTTAATGTAACCCGGAGGGTACCGCGGAAAGTGAGAAACGCGTAAAGTGAATAACATAACATATGGGATTAATTGAAATGGAGTCCGGGCCGATCCCCAAACTCCACTTTTTGACGACACACAACTATGTTGTAGTAAAAATATTATCTTAACTTTATGATGGCATGCACACACAATTAATAATTAAGAGAAATATCAATAATATTAGGTTTTTTAACACTTACATTAGTAGAAAAGATGGCTGGGCACACGGGGATGGGCGGTTGGTTCCGAGGCAGAGGGCAGATTATTGGCCCTCACCTGTATCACTTGTATCAATTGTATCACTATCCACCACAGAGGCTTGCAGGGCCTCTTTGTCAAACCCCCCAAAGTTCATATAAGTACATATCCTCACTATAATTATCACTATCACTGACTTGGGCCGGCTGTAGTGGGTGGTGGGTGAAGAACTGGTAATGTTTTGATGACTGGGCGACCTTGTGCGCCCCATTTTCGCGCCTCTTACACAACATGGCGGATGGCGGGAGGTTTGGATCCAAAAATGGCGCGGCTTGCCAGCCGCTCTCCGCGTAATGGCGTTCACGACCGCGGAATGTGAAAATGTTAGGTTCTGGCAAGGCACCGCGTTAACGGTGAAACGCGGATTGTGGGACCGCGTAATAGGAGGACCAACTGTATAGTGAGATAGGATCCAACGATGTTCACTATATATTTAATCGCGATATTTAATTACATATAATCAATTGGGAAAATATGGTAGGTTCTGGAGGCCAAAAAAAGTGACTAAACTTGACTTAACGAGTTCATTTTCTTACAAACTGAAGCCCAATGAACACTAGACTTTGGAACAACAGGCTATTTCAATATCAATATCAAGGAACACCAGACTTGGCAGCTGACGTACCATCCTGGAAACACCAGACTTGGCAGCAAATGTCACACTGCCACCCTCACTTGACAATCCCACACCTACATAAACGAACACCAAAAATATTAGTTACAGTATTAAATCTTTTCCATTAAGCTTTCCATTATCTTCACTTCACTTTTCATATCAAAAGCAACCCATTTACACTCGCTTTAGAAATTGGAATCTACACCAGTCTCAGCTGCTGACACGCCATCCCGAGAACAACAGACGACACACTGCTACCCTCACTTTACAATCATAAACAAACAAACCAAAAATATTAGTTACAGTATTAAATCATTTCCATCATGCTTTCCATTACCTTCACTTCACTTTTCACGTCACTAGCAACCCATTTACTGTACACTCACCTTAGAAGCCGTAATCTGCAGCAGAGTCAGCTGCTTTCTCTTCACTCATTCCGAAAGACTGAGCGGGCGAGCGTGTATGCATGAGTGAGCAGCCACGTTGATGTCTCTGGTGAGCAAATAATGCATTTGTTTGCCATGGCAGCATATTTGAAATATTCCCTGCCCGATTTCCCTGCGAAAAAAAAATTATTGCTATACAGGTACAGTATATATAAAGTCGTGATATATCCCGACCCTACTGTAATGCTATTTTACCCGTGAGTGTGCTGATTGGTTAATCATCCATTACCAGCGAACAATGTGAGACTGTATTTGGCAGTGACTCGCAGCATTGGGCATTTATTTTGCTGTGGGTCGATCGGTGTGTACAGTAGCTGTAAACGTTCCTGACCATATTTCTATTGTGCATGGAAACTACTGATAAAAATAGAGGTAAAGATTCGTTTTAGATCAAACATGAATTTCATACCTCTTTTTATTTTGGGAGAAAGCCAAAAAAAATGTATATTCTAATACGTTTCCAGTGCAAATTTAAAATTTTTTGAGTGTTTTAACTGATAAGACCTCTCCAATTACCAACATTATTGGTTGTTCAAAGTGGGGAGATATGATAGAAGTATTTAAGTGGTTGAAAGGAATCAATAGAGGAGATATAAATAAAGTTCTTATAATATCCGAGCAGGATAGGGCTCGTAGCAACGGATTTAAGTTGGATAAGTTTAGGTTTAGGAGGGAGATAGGAAGGAACTGGTTCACAAATAGGGTGGTGGACGAGTGAAACAAGCTTAGCAATTTTGAAGCAAGTGCTGGAATGCGGGAAAGTTTTAAAAGGAGGCTAAATAGATTCATGGATGATAGAAAGTGGTAGTAACTCTCGACAGGAGCTGCCATGCACAGGCCAACCGGCCTATTGCAGACTCCTTATTTTCTTATGTTCTTATGTCTCTCTTTCTCTCTATAAATGATAACGGACTCACTTCCTCGAGTTTTTATTACAAAAAAATCTCTTCCAGATAACCCTAACTCCTCCTTTTACGTTTATTTTTTCCTTGGAGTGATTCTGTCTGAATCTTTTTTATTATTGTTTATGCTATGACTATTACTATTTCGTCTACTGTACTTGTTAGAGTTAATGATGTCAAAGTTTCTTAAGTTTATGACACAGTTGAGCACATACAGTATGTACTGTATGTACAGTTGTGGACATAATCCCTATAGATACTTTTGTCAATATCTAGCAAAAATACTAGCAACTTTAAAACTACCCTTAGACATTCTTGGGTACACCCAGGGTGTCATCCACAAATAATCGAGGTCTGCGAATTGTCAGGGCATGCTGTATTTATTAATGTACAGTAGCTAAAACAATTCTCTGTGCAGGTGGGGGTCGATATGCTCCAAAATTTTATATGTGACTAGTGACAGCCCTCATATACCAAAATTTATCGTCCATGGTCTCGTGTTGTTTCCCACAAAGTATATACAGATAGTTGTTTTAGCTACTGTACAGTATTACAGGTATTACATATATATGTTATTATTATTATTACTGTGTTTACAGTACCTTTAAAAAATATTTATTTGCACAGTAATTATAAATAGATTATTTTATGGCAGCCAAGGCATTGCAAGGTATGGTGTCCTGCATTTTATATAAAATACTGTTCCATGGTGAGTTAACATCATCCCTGTCTTTGTTTTACAGGTTTATGTGTCTGCCATCTTCAATATGGAAAGGATGGTAGATCACCTTGGCAGTACCATAAACACACCACAGCTCTTTGAGGATGATGACTCCCCAGAGTCCTTGGATGTTGGAAGTCTTTTAAGTGACAGTCATGGTCGCGGTAGTGAAACAGAAAGTTGCTTTAGTGGTTTTGATTCAGATGATGAAATATTATTGCAGAAATGTCAAAAGAAAAAACAAATTTGCAAGGGTAAGTGTGTAAACAAGATTACAGAACATGAAAGATTAGTTAGTATTGAGAAAAATTTTAGGCCTGTAACTTATGCTCACTTCATTTATTATGAAAGATATCCAGATGTGCTATATATAGATAGTATGAGACAAGGTAAAAACAGAAATGATTATGAGACTGAACAGAATCATAAAAAACTAGGTTCCAAAAATATTGCAAAGGTAATAATAACATATTGTACAAATAGAAATAGAATGTGCAGTTCTTTAAAAAGTCTGAATGGAGGAATGCAGGTTGTAGACAATGAGGGTCGTGGTTATTATCAAATACGCACAAATACGAGTACAGAAAATATGAAAACATTTTACAGAGACAGTCAGGTCTTGTGCCACAATATTAACCTTACACAAAAACATAAGCAGTGTAACGGAACTCATCCAGTTCTTCTTACTCATAGTGGACATTTTCCTACAACAAAAGTGCAGACAAATAATGATCATCTAACTTATAATTTTCCTGAAAATGAACTGAAGAAAGGGGGAATGACTGTGTACACTAACGTACCTCCTCAGTACGGAAATGTCCCCAAGAAAAACTTGTCTCCAAAAAATAGAAATGCTCCCATGGAAGATACATCTCCACAAAATAGAAATGCTCCACTGGAAGATATATCTCCACAAAATAGAAATGCTCCACTGGAAGATATATCTCCACAAAATAGAAATGCTCCACTGGAAGATATATCTCCACAAAATAGAAATGCTTCACTGGAAGATATATCTCCACAAAATAGAAATGCTCCCATGGAAGACCTATCTCCACAAAATAGAAATGCTCCCATGGAAGACCTATCTCCACAAAATAGAAATGCTCCCATGGAAGAACTATCTCCACAAAATAGAAATGCTCCCATGGAAGACCTATCTCCACAAAATAGAAATGCTCCCATGGAAGACCTATCTCCACAAAATAGAAATGCTCCAATGGAAGACCTATCTCCACAAAATAGAAATGCTCCAATGGAAGACCTATCTCCACAAAATAAAAATGCTCCAACGGAAGACCTATTGCCACAAAATAGAAATGCTCCCATGGAAGACCTATCTCCACAAAATAGAAATGCTCCAATGGAAGACCTATCTCCACAAAATAAAAATGCTCCAATGGAAGACCTGTCTCTACAAAATATGAATGCCCTCATGGAAACTTTATCTCCCACACCTATAATTACAGATCCAGATGAACCAGCTCCCAGCTACTGTGCTTTAGAGCAAATTAGAGAGGTTTCTGCAACAGAGGATGATGTAATGAATGACTCTGGACATTTTATTAAGGATAAAGATAATATAATGGACCACACCAATAATACTTGTCCTAATACTGAAGACATAAACCATTCTCTTGTTACTCAAACATCAAATGATACCAAAAAAATTTATACAGTTTATAATAATGTCAATATGATGGAAGAAATTGGTGCAATAAAAGAAAACAAAACTGATGACACTGAGTGTGAAGATGTTTGTACCATGAACCTACCAACCTCTAACAACAGCACTAATTGCATTTTGGGTGTTAAAGAAACAAAAGAAAAACATTCAGACAGTATCAATGACATGAACAAAAAATACCTTACTGAAGAGCCAGTAAGTAATAGAAAAGCAAGAGAACCCTGCCATAACTCTCCAGAAAAATTGATTGATATCGTGAAAACTCTTTCTAATGTTTCCAGTAGCCAAACTGGCAATGAATTACCATTTTTAGAGAATCTTGTCAATCAAATATGGCATGAGCTGACTGTCCAAACACAAGCTACAGAGAATGCTGGTGACACTTCTAACATTAATTCAATTTTATCTGATTCCCCAGACAACAAAATCATATTAAGTGCTCAAAACCTTCACCAAGAAGTTTGTGAGATCATGACACAGGAATCTAATGAAATTATTGGTATCTCTGGCAACAGTAATACAGTTACATCAGACACCCAGAGGCCTCATATGACTTCATCACCAAAAGATATTAATCAAGAATGTTATAAGAAGCCTAACTTAGGGCTTGAATCTGAGGAAGATGCAGGTGATATTGTCAGCTCTGTTTCTGATATGTATGACTTCCAGGGTAGAATGTCAGTGTCACCTTCAAATGGGCTTAAAGGAGAATATGAAGAGTTGACTCCAACACAAAACTCAATGGCTGGTACTGGTGATGCTGTCACTACTAATTCTGATCCACCTTATCCCCAAGGGAAAATGGAAATAACCCTCACGGACAGGTATTATATAGAAAATTGTGAAACAATGTCTTCAGTCCCAAAGTGTGCTGACAGTGTTGATAGTATCAACCCAAGTTGTAATCTGTCACACTCCCAAAGTACCAATGTAATATCATCGCCAAGAAAACTTGATCCAGGAAGTTCTGAGGCACTGATCTCAAGCGATAAGTTTGTCAAGGAAACTTGTCATGGCACCAGTAGCAGATACAACTTATCAAAGTCCCAGTATTGTAAAGTAGAATCAGCAACAATCCCTAATCAGGAATTTTATGAAGAGGTAAACTTTAAACAAAATTTTACAAAAACGTACAGTAAAGCAAACTCCAAAACCCTGGGAAAAAAATTTAAGTCATCTTCACAAAAACTTGATAAAGACACAGATAATAAGGCAGCCAGAAAGGAGAAATATAAGGAAGTATCATCAGCTGACATTACCACTTTTCATAAAATAACTAAGGAGTCGAGGAGACCACTAAGTTTACCTGAAGAAACAAGCCAAGAAAATTTTAAAGGGAACTCACTAAGAAACTCTTGTGAACAATCTCAGGGAAAAGATGTAGATGGGGATATAATCAAGAGAGCATGGCATTCTATATCTTCCCTACCATCAAATTACATAAGTGAATTTAGACCTTTTTCAGGGGCATGTAGCAGAAATAAAAGATATGACAAGAAATTGAGTTCAATGAATTATGTACAGGCAATTCCAAATGATAGTGAAGTATTATCTATTGATCACAATTATTTTAGCCATGATAACACATTCCAGAATAGTAGTGCAGATAAGAGTAATATTGATAATGGTGTAGACAGTTTTACTACAAGTAATTTTACACCGTGTCATAACGCACAAAAGCATTCTGAAAGTACTGATCACAGCAATGATAGCGATATTATCAGTAAATCCTTTATTAGATATAAGTGTCAAGAGAAACCATTTGAAGTCAGTAAAATGTTGGGAACAATAAGGTCTTCTGCAGTTGATAAGAATAACACCAAAATGGCCCAAGATTATCTTGGCTGTTGTACAGAAAGTTCACAATGTACGACATTTAATGACAGAGTTAATAGAAGCGGAACAGAGAGCATTTTGTACCCTTTTGATCGCACTACATTTTTTAACAGTATAGGATTAGTAGGGAAGAATGTACATAATAACAAGAGATGCTCTCCATCTTCTGTTGCACACAGGACAAGAAAAGTACGTGCAAGAAAAGAAAGAGAACATACCAGAAAGGAGGTGATGCTGGAGACACCAAAGTTTAATCCTACTCAAGATAAGATTAATACTAAGAGCTCAGTGTCAAAGGAAAACAGTATGACTGTTGTTAATGACTTTTCATATAAAAGTATAAAGATGAGTTGCTGTTATAAAGATGAAGAAGAGTGTCAACCCAATGTTAAGGAATTCACTAATCTTGGGCAGAAGAAGAAAAAATCAAGAAGTGGCCAGAGAAAATTGTTATTCAAGTCTCTTAAGGAAGGAAGAGATGAAGCATCTTTGGCTGTGTGTGACAGTAGCAAAGATGGTAGTGTTGCTTGTTGTCATAGCAGGCAAGACTCTCTGGAATCTTGCCCTAAAGATGATAATGGTAACCCGAACAATATTTGTGGGAAGCATGAATCTCAGTGTGTAATTGAAAAGCAAAATGAGGGTATGAAAAAATCTGGTGACTCTACCTGTTTTAAAAACACAACAGAAAAATCAGTTGTTGAAGATAAGACGAACACAACACTATGTCAAGAAAACTATTCTTCTTGTCTGGGTAGCAACACTAGTATAAAACACTTTATTTGTAATACATGTCGGAAGTCTTTCCAAAGTACAGACGAATTAAATTTTCATTGTACCACAGAATGTGCACACTCCCTGACCTGTGGCACGCATAACTGCTCACAATGCTCTCATCCTTCACATCAAAGTTCTTCAACCAGTGTTATAGAAACGAACATGAGAAACTCCAGCGGTAAGCATGTGACTAAATTTACAAATAATAGATGTCATTCTCCTGGCATATCTTTATATAAGCAACCACTAAAGGTACAAGATTTTACCATTACACAGAAGATTAATACTTTCCCCAATCCTCCAGATATTGTTGTCACTCATCTATATGTTCATCAGAATTCTTTTCAAGCCAAGGTACTCGGTAGAGCCTCTGTTGAAAAATTATGCCTTTGTGAGGAAGGTAAAGGAGAGGATCCAGAAGAGCCTTTCAGATATGTGGCATACAATGTACAGAATCCAGAGCAGCCAGTTGGATTTGTGGTAGATAATAGGGAGGATCCAGGGCAAGTTTTCAATTTTGGGTCAGATAATGGAGAGGATCCTGCACAGCCTTTTGGTTTTGGTTCAGATATTGGAGAGGATCCTGTACAGCCTTTTGGTTTTGGGTCAGATATTGAAGAGGATCCTGTACAGCCTTTTGGTTCTGGGTCAGATAATGGAGAGGATCAACAGGAACTATTCAGTTCTGGGTTGGACTCAGGGCAGCCATTCAGTTCTCGTGCAGATTATATCAGAATAATATCCTCAGAAAAAATGGTGGAGAAGTTTTTGGACCCAAGCAAAAAAATTCTTTGTGATTCCAGCAAAACTGAAGAGAAAATAAGTTTTGCTCCCCAGAAAGTTTTGAAATGCTTATCAGAAGAAAATGATTTTTTGGGATTTGAAGATGGAGTGCAAGACTATGAAGTGAATGAAAACTTTTTTCCATCCATTATTTTAAATAAAAAAAGTTGTATTATATCTGCAAATGAAGAAAAAAACTATTTATGCTTACAGAACATTGAGGAAGACAATTGTGAAAACACAACTACAATAGATCCAGAATATAAATGTATGGAGTCTCTGGTAGAAGGTCCCACTTGTAATAAGTCTAACATCCCATTATTGATTCCCTCTGCAGAATTGGTACCTTCAGTAGACAATTCTACATTACCGGTATCTAGTGATCTTGATGCTAGTGGAGATTTACAGACACTTAATGATGTGAGTTTTGCTCCTCCCAGGAAGAGCAAAGGAATTGTAAGAAGAAGAGCAAAGAGACTTTTGGATCAGAACACATCAAAACTACTATTAACTTCAGGTGTTAAAAAGAGAGTAAGTCATACTCAACAGCCTTCAGAAAACTTTCCAATTGGGCAAGTACAAGAAAATACTTCTCTGTATGAGAAATATCCAGATAAGGCTGTAACAAGACAGAGTGTTCAAGTAAATCAGTCAAGGAAATTAGACTCAGCGGTTGCAAATGGTTGCCAGCCAAGAGCTTCAAATACTGCTAAGCAATATAAAGAAGACATTGTGATAATAAAAAGTGGCAAAAGATTGTATTCCTGTAATATATGTCACAACTTGTGTAGTTCACCCGTTGACCTGGTCCGACACATGAAAATACACACTAAGGAAAGTCCTTTTAAGTGTCACCTTTGCCCACGAACTTACACACACAGAAGTTCCCTAACCAAACACTTGGATGTACATGAAGGAAAGAAGCCTTTTATTTGCTTAGTATGTAAAGCGGCTTTTTCCCAGAAAGTTCATTTAAAAACACACTTCTCAATTCATACAGGTGAGAAACCTTTTAGGTGTTCAGAATGTGGCAAAGCATTTTCTCGCCGTGATCATCTCAAAGGGCATAAATATACTCACACCTCAGAAAGACCATACAAGTGTGATATGTGTCCTCGTGATTTCAAATGCAATTCAAATTTGTTCAATCATAGGAGAATCCATCTTGAAGATCGACGATATCAGTGTGATTTCTGCAGTGCTTCTTTTATTGTGGCACACAGTTTAATGCTGCATATGAGGACCCATACTGGAGAAAAACCTGTTCATTGCCCAATATGCAATGTAGACTTTAGATTTGAAAGTAGTTTGAGAAAACATGCAACTTCAAAGCATCCTGGCTTTGAGGTCAGGGGCTCCGTTCTTGTTCGTGCAGTGCAGTAATGACAGGGAATGTACAGTCGTCCCCCCCCGAAATTATCATTAGCCTTTGAACATGAATAAGTATACTCTGTATATGTTTTCGAACAATACATACAGTAATACAGTGGGGTCTCCTTTTGCACAGGTATATCGTACTGGTACACGGTCACGCATCAGATATCCACACAAGCGATGCCCTTTATCGTGTTAAAATTGCTATATCTGTATTGTATTGGACTCACCCGACCTTTACTTTAGAGCAACTTTGGGTAACCAGCTTAACCTTCCAAAAATGACAGTGTCACATAAATTGCCTCTAAATTATTAAATAGATATTTTAAGAAAAGCCAGGAAGTTAATTATGCGATATTTTTTATCATTTCCACCAAATAGTAAAGGTGTGGGAAGCTCTGGGAGATGATGGGAGTCCAAGGCAGGGGATGAAGGATAGTTGGACTCAAAGTTTTCAAAATCAACTGCAGACACTTAAACAAAGCAACTTCAGCTTCATTACCAATCTCCAGAGCAGCAGGGTCATCGTTACCGGATTCTCATTCAATAGTTGAGGCGTAAAATAGGCCGTGATGAGAGCTTGGCAGCGGCCTTTAAACTTTTTGTAGCATTGCCTGTAGGGTTCCATCAAACTCTCTAACTGTGCACCGAGTTCATGACTGTGTTACAAGCTGGGCTCAGCAGTAATTAAAGCATCCTTGAATTCTTCAACATTGCAAAGAATTTGCAGCACCTGCTGCTGAGCCATGCATTCCTCGGTCTGTTCTGTTACCGCCACACCACAAGCACTGATTTAGTTTGTTGTTTTATTTTAAAGTCAAAGTATATACAGTACTGTATTGTATTTTGTTCTATTATTTCATACTGTATGTTATATTATTTATGAAACATACAACATAGCAGGCTGATCTTATGAGAATATAATAATGAATAGATAAAAACACTGGTGAATGAGGTTGCAGCCAAGTGCATACACTTGGTTACAAAGGGGAAAGGACAATCAATCCTTTTGGGGGTGGGTGACCATATCAACCCTCCCTCCTCCCAAAGAACCCTACCTCTACCACTCTCTACTCCACTTTCCATCTCCTATCTATACCCTCTATTTTTTTAAGTAAATAACAAGAATAAGGGATAGGCTATGAGAAATCATGAAAGAAAAATAGAAAGAATTAAGAGTAATTAAAGAATAAATATAAAAGAGAGATAACAAAGAAACATTATGTCTATGTGAAAAAAAGTAAATTTATCCTCATTCTCCTGCAATATCAGGTCATCCATTGTATATAAACTTCTCTCATTTGCAGTGAAGGTGGGGTGGAGGGAGTAGTGGTCTCATATTACTGACCTGATGCACTGTCAGTTCACCCATTATTGAGGTGGGGAATTAGTGGGTCTCATGACTTGAAGATGTCTTGAATAAAGACAAAAGTAATATACTGTACAGTACACTGTACCCTCGTTAATTCATATTTCAGCCTAATTCTTATATTTTATTTTTTCTTAAAAAATTAATTACCAACTTGACCTCAAAATGAATCTGAAATAACCATGCAGTTCCAAAACATTAGGGTTGCCATATCTGAACATTCATAAAAGAGGACGCTCCGGAAGACATCCTGCCCCCCACCCCTCACCCCCCCCCCGCCCGGAACATACTTTGGCGTTATGTTACCTTGAAGCAGCCGTGACAATTAATTTTGCATATATATTCCAATATTGATGTACAGTTGTACCCCACTTAACGCGGTCAATAAAACTCAGAGGGTACCGTGTTAAGTGAAAACCGCATTAAGTGAGCAACAGAACATATGGGATTAATTCCAATAGAAACCGGCCCGACCCCCAAACTCCACTTTTTGACGACACATAACTATGTTGTAGTAAAAATAACATCTTAATTTTATGATGGTACATGCACACAATTAATACTTAAGAGAAATAGAGAAATACAGTCGCCAAGTTAATGTCCATTCAAATAATGGACTCAACTCCCTCCCCCTCTTCTCACACTACACTGCTGGCTCTTCCCTCTCTGAGAAATTTTTGGGGGAAAACCACTAAATTTTAATAAATAATACCTCAAACTAAAGTTAGGATAATACAATTGACATTGCTGGATTCCTTGTCATATATTTTGCACAAAAGATAACATATTTACTCAGAGTAAACATTTTATCTAAAAATTGTATGTCTAATAGGGTGTGTCATAGGAGGGAAGATCAGCTAAAACTAATGGCCCATCACTTTTTTGGTAGATTTTAGTGTATATAAACAGAAAATAATTTCAGTTTCAATATTTTGCAACCTTTTGCTAGGTAAATTTTAGCATGAAATTTATCGAAAATCTAACGTACAGCTGCATTAGTGCATTACAATTAAATAGTGAACATTGCTTTCTGACTTCATTCCTTAACAACCCAACTAACAATATTTTTTTCTGTTTCAGATTCTGATGCATTTATAAGTTGATAATATTTGCGATGGCTGCGTGTGTCAGGACGAGGAACCAAAAATCCAGCCATCTCAGTCAATATCTTGGGTCTGAGAGAGAGCTCCTGAAGCCGGAGTTGCCTACATTGAGAGATGCTTTGAGATACGGTGTTTTAATCAGGCAAATCAGTGAAAAGAACCAAAGAACTTACACAAACAAAGACATTGCCAGTGATATGACCAAAGCTGTCTTGGCACAGTACACTCTGGCTAACGCTCAGTTCAAGCCTCCAGTCATAATAAGTCAGAAGAAGATTAGTGAGAGACTGCTAGCCAGTTGGGAAAAGGCAAGAGATATCTCTCTTGGGAGAGGAAAACGTGCAGTTAAGGACAGCTTTGCCAAGCAACTGGACCAGTTATTTGACATAATTACTTGCAAGTGCCCAATTGTTCTCTGTCCTGAGTTTGGATGCGATCGTGACTGTAAATCCGAGGCCCACATCTCCTGTATTTGCAAGCGTGAACTGAAGATTCCTGTGATCGAACTGGCATTTGTCAAAGCACAGAGAGAGAAGACTGGCAGTATAGGGGCTCTCATGATTTCTAGCCAAGATATTCCGGAGTCCAAGAGACAGGAGGCTGCCACAGAGAGACAGAATTGGAGAAGAGTTGCCGAGGAAAAGAGACTTGAGAAGGCCCTGGGTGAGGTAAAAAAGGCCGATGATTGGAGTCAAGCTGATTCAGAGTTTAATGACTTCCCCATGGCTGATCCGAGTGCTGACCAGGAGAATGGTGACTTTGTCCCTAACCCAGAAAATAATGATCCCAAACCTTCCAGGCATAAGATTCGAAATAGGAAAGATATCCCGAGCATAGCTCTGGCCAGCATGCGACACCACACTGGTCTCAGAGAAACTGCAGAGATAGCAACAGCTGCCTGGATTGACGGTGGTTTGATAACACCTGATGATGTTCACCTGGTGATAGATCATAACAAAGTAAGGAGAGCTCTGAGAAACTTGTCAGTAACCTAGAAGAGGAGTTTGAAAAGGGGATAAGAGAAAATGGAATCAATTCTTGTTCTTTGATGGGAGAAGGGATGACACTAAAGTGTTCATGAAAGTTGGAGATTCTGACAAGTTGTTCCCTGCCATGGTGAAGGAGGAACACTACTCCTGCTGCAGTGAACCAGGAGGGAAGTATTTGTGGCATTTCACTCCAGAGAAAGATGACATCAGGAAACCAGCTGAGATAGTGGCAGATAACATTGTGAACTGGCTCCGAGAGAGGAACGTAGACCAGACCCTGCAGGCCATTGGAGGGGACAGCACTAACACGAACACAGGGTGGCAAGGGGGGGTCATACAGTGGATAGAGCGGAAGATTGGGAGGAAGCTGGTCTGGATTGTTTGTGACCTCCACACCAACGAGTTGCCACTCAGACATCTGATCCAGGAGCTGGATGGCAAGACTCTTTCAAACAACAGTTGGCCCTCCACTCGTTGAGCTTGCACATACTGTCATTGACAACCTGAGTACTGACCAGTACTATGGTTACATGATTTGCAGTGCCATCAAAACTGGGGTCATGCCTGATAGACTTGCTTACCTGCAGATAGGTCCAGTCTCATATTCTAGGTGGCTCACAACGGCTCTCAGGTTTTGCAGAATTTGGGTCGCTCATCATAAACTGAAAGGGAACCAGCTTCACAACCTGAGACTTATTGTCCAATTCATCGTGAGTGTCTACTTGCCAAATTGGTTCAACACCAAGGTCAAGTCATCGTTCTCCGAAGGTCCGAGGCATGTTCTCTTCCAGCTTGAGCTCCTGAGGAGTCAACCAAGGAAGGTTGTTCAGATTGTGGAGCAGACTGTCAGGAGATCTTCCTGGTATGCTCATCCCGAGGCAGTTCTGCAGACAATGCTCTGCAGTAAGGATGAGGAGGAGAGAAGAGTGGCAGTCAAAAAGATCTTGGATATGAGACTTATGAGAGGATCTGGGCATGACGAATCAGTTGGTGACGATTCCTTCAGGGTCAGGAAGACTCCTGAAGTCAATCTAGGTGCCAAGACCCTCACTGATCTCATAGATCTGGATAACATCCAGGCTGGCAGTGAGCCCCTCTTACCTGCAGCCTCACCAATGTTCAAGTCAGAGCTTTCCTGGACAACCCCATGCATGTCCCTGCCTGGCCCTCGCACACCCAGAGTATAGAGCGTTGTGTACAGCAAGTGAGCGAGGCCAGCAGTCACGTGTACAGCCAGGAGAGGAGGGAAGGCTACATCCGAGCTCAGGTGGTCAGCAGGGAGGTGATGAGTAGAAACAGAAGCAAGAAAGACATGTTCTCTATGGTGTGCAGCAACACCGGGTCGTAGTAGTAAAACCGGTTTTTGTATTTGATGATTTTGTTTTCTAAAGGAATATTAAATTCAATAAATGTGTCAAGATCATTCGTTTCACTATTCTGGATCATTTTCATCCTAATAAATTAACCTGATACATTTACTTTACTTTAAATAAGCTATTTAGTGGTGTTGGTAAAAGGGTGGGAATACTGAATTTTCATAAGATTTCAAGTTAAAATTTACCTAGCAAAAAATGAAAACTTTTCAAATCTGAAGATATCACATGATTCTGCACCTAGAACTACAGTGGGGTATGCTATAACGAACGGATCCTACTACGAATATTCCTATAACGAACGGTTTTACCTATAAAATTGAGAATGCTATAACGAACGAAACTCCTACAACGAACGCGGATGAATACGGGACTACTTCACCTGGCGCATGAATATTGTTGTACCGCGACCCACAACAAGAGCGTCAGGCGCCATCTTTGTCTCGTTGTGCACCGCTGTTAGTGTTGAAATTTCGTCTTTTGATGTGGAAATTCGCGTTATTTGTAAAACTATTTTGTTATACAAGTATACAATTGTAACAATGAGTCGTCCAAAGCGAGTGAGAAAGCTAATAACCCTTGAAACTAAGAAAGAAATTATAAAGAAACGTGAGAATGGAAGAAGCATTGCGAAACTTAGTGATGAATATGGGATGACTAAATCGACTATATGTACGATTTTGAAGAATAAAGAGGAGTTGAAAACTGTGCAAGTGGCTAAGGGAATCTTTAGACTTAGCAAAGCAAAGTGTAATGTGATTGAAGAGATGGAAAATTTACTCTTAGTGTGGCTAAAGGAGAAAGAAATGGCAGGTGGTAACATTAGTGAAGCTATAATTTGTGAGAAGGCCAGACAACTGTTTGAGGACCTTAAATCCAAGACTCCCAGTGATGTGCCAGTGTTTAGGGGTACCGGCATGCTGAATAACACTAAGGTAAGATAAAGTACCGTATTTTTTACATTTTCCACAAAATTTTTTCAGTGTTAAGTGGTTGTATTTGGGGGCCTGGAACGGATTAATCCTATAACGAACGAATGCTATAACGAACGAGGTTCTGGAACCAATTACGTTCGTTATAGCATACCCCACTGTACATCATTAATACCATGGGCCGATTTTTCAAACTCAAAAAAAAAAAAAATTCGCCTCTGTATGACACACCCTAATGTCTAATGCAAAATATATGATGTTTATATTCAAAATGATCACCAAATTGTAAGAATTCCAGCAGTGTAAATTATATTCTGGCTGGGTAATTTGTATGAATTTTATGAGCTAAAACAAATATCTTCAGTTAATAAAAAAAAAAATATTCTTCACGACACTATCTGTCAATCAAAGTACCCCACCTTGCCTCCCCCCCCCCCCCCTCTTCCAACCGCGTGGTCAGTCCCAACCCTCCCCCCACCCCCCACCAATCCTCCCTTCAAGAGAAAGGTTGGGTGAAAAAACTAAATTTTAACATTTTGTATTAAATAATACCTCAGATTAAAGTTAGGATAATATAATTGACATTGCTGGATTCCTTGTAAGACCAGGAATATTTTGAATATAAATGTCATATATTTTGCACAAAAGAGAACATATTTACTCAGAGTAAACATTTTATCTAAAATTTGTATGTCTAATACAAAATCTATGATGTTTATATTCAAAATGATCATCAAATTATAAGAATTCCAGCAATGTAAATTATATTCTGACCGGGTAATTTGTCTGAATTTTATGAGCTAAAACAAATATCTTCAGTTAATAAAAAAAAAAATTCTTCTTCACAGGGTAACAGATGGTCGGTCGGTCCCTCCCTCCCCCCCCACCCCCCACCAACCGTCCCAAGGAGATGTGTGGGAAAACCAGAATATTTAACTTTTTAGTAATAAATAATACCTCAAACTAAAGTTTGGATAATATAATTGACATTGCTGGATTCCTTGTAAGACCAGGAATATTTTGAATACAAATGTCATATATTTTGCACAAAAAATAACATATTTACTCAGAGTAAACATTATATCTAAAATTTGTATGTCTAATGCAAAATCTATGATGTTTATATTCAAAATGATCATCATATTGTAAGAATTCCAGCAATGTAAATTATATTCTGGCCGGGTAATTTGTATGAATTTTATGAGCTAAAACAGGCAGTCAGGCAGGGTGGCGGGTGGGGCAAATCTAAAAATAGCGTCTCGAGCCGGACACTCACCGCGTATACGTGGAAAAAACCCGCGTTAAGTGAAAGTTCAGCTCTGGCGAGGCACCGCGTATACGGTAAAACGCGCTAAGTTAAACCGCGTTAGGCGGGGTAATACTGTACTGTATTGTATTTTTAATGTAGGCTAATATACAATATACATAGTAAAGAAATCTTAAAAATAATAAAAAAAATTACCTTTGCTTAAGGCTGAATATCTTCATTCCCTTAGCTGCAGTCTAATAATAATAATATCAAACTGTTTATTAATAGAGTTGCAGCCGGTGGCTGTGTGTGTGACTTGATGTGCCCATGCACATCAAGATTATAGTTGAAAATTGCTAAAATGCCTTATATGCACTCAAGAAAAACAAATGCTACAGTGTAAAAAAGCCATAAGATAAAAATGGTATACTTTCAACATTTCATTCATGGCTGTAATAGCACTAAGTACAAAAAAAAATTAATAATGCACGTGGCTGAAGAACACGGAAAAGCAGTACATGGCACTACATGCTAGCCCAAAAACTGCTAGCAGCTAAGTTGACAACACCGTACAGGCATACATGTGACTTATCAGCTGACTAAAACTGAACGAGATCTCTACGGTTTCCACCTCCCCTCTCTCTCTCTCTCGTCATTACAGTTTCATGTTTTTCCTTGGAGAAAGTGATGGAAGCTGAAATTCCGGACTTTTGAATAATTTTAAAAATTCCTTCCGGATGAAGATTTCGAGACCTAAATGGAGGACATGTCTGGGAAAATACAGACGTATGGCAACCCTACAAAATGTTGATTGTTATTTTAGTAATATATTATGAAATTGATTAAGACGAATGACTTATAGGAATCAAATACAGTATGCAGTATACTACGATACAAAACTACGTTGGTGATGGGTGGCAGAGGAAGAAGGGAGGACAACTCGCCACCTGCCATTCGGCAGCGTACGATCTCTTTATAATGACAACATACAATCAGAATAATTCCCATATTATTTAGGTTCATTTGGTGCCAGGTTAATAAAACATCATTAAAAAATAGTTAATTTTTCCCAAATTCTGTAATCCAACACGCAATTCCAGATGAACTATTGTAGTCTCTTGTTTACAGTACAGAGCAGTATCACCTGATCGTTCCTGCTCTCCTTAACAATGTTGCCAGCACTCGCCATCTCTCAAGCACCAGATTTTTTAGTAATTCAAGTGACCCAGAGCACCTTTTTTGTTAAATAACCCAAATAAGTAAAAGATCACTAAATTATCGCTATGTCACTTCCCATGGCTTTCCTCGTAAGCTGTAACTATGGTCGCATTTCAACTAATTGCGTAAGCGATAACGTGCACATGAGACCTGCATAAAATTAGACCCCACTGTGTAGCTTAATGGATTTCTTTTTATATTGAAATACAATATCTAGTATGGCATACAAGGATGACTTCCTCCCCCAATCCTACCGACCATCTCTAGCTGTTGCTGATATGGTAAGTAAGCATACCAACTTATGATGATGCACTGGGGATCATATTAAAGCATTTCGTGTAGCATTTCAAATTTTAGTGATGGAAAATGTGACAATACTTTTTGGGGGACTGTAGAGTACAGTATAGAGTTTCTTAAGTGTTGTTCATCTTGTCCTTATTTTGTGTAGAATTTATAATGACTGTACTGTACTTCCCTAATATATTTCCATGTATGTTAAACTACTGTACAAAGAAAATAGTGTATTGGATAACTCAGAATGAGTGTTCATTAGTTAAACTAAAATATAAGTGTGTAGTGTGTACTTTATTGATGTAAATAGAAAATTCCTGTGGTCTGTAAATAGTGACCTTAATGAACTTCCATGTTATGTGTTTAAATTTTCTATTTATGTGTATATTGTTTGCAAGAGGAGTGGTATTACTGGTTAAAAGAATATACGCCGACATGTTTACTATTCACATACTGTATATTGTAATACAGGTCCACACTCCCTTATTCGAAACCCTTGGGGCCAGATGTGTTATGGAATTCAGAATTTTTCGGATTTCAGAACGGTAGTACTGTACATATACTGTACCGTATATTATGGTAACACCCACCTTACCGGGGTCTGTGGCAGCACCCCATAAAGACTATAAAGAGTATTACAGGTTATTTGTACACTACAGTAAAGCCACAAATGGCAAAGAAAAAATGCAAGATGGATTGGGAACGCCAAAGTATACGTACCCACTCAAGGAAGCAGCGTCATTTATCTTATTAAGAATATGTACAAAAGATTCATTATTGTTTATTACTGAATATGTATTTGCTTGAATTAATCTTTATACATGCAAAATGAACAATACAATTCATTAATACTACATTGAATATTAAAACACACAAGAGGAGACAAAACGCCATTGTTGTTGTCAGTGTTTACACCCATAATGTCAGTTATCCATCTGAAACTGAAGAAAATAAAACCCTGGTTGTTGTTGTAGTAAAATTAATGTAAAAAAAATGTGTTTTGATTAATGTTATTTATTGTACAGTAAAAGTAACCACTGAAGTTAAAGAAAAAAAAGTGACACATGCTGGGATGCCAACGTATACGTGAGCACTCGAGGAAACATAGCGTCATTTATCTTGAGAATATGTTAAAAAGATTCATTAATTTTATTACTGAATATTTATTTGATTGAATTAATGTTTATACCTGTAAAAGCAAAATGAACATTACAATTCATTAATAATACGTAGAATATTAAAACACACAAGAGGAGATAAGACAGCATTGTTTTCGTAAGTGTTTATACCTGGGACGATGGTTCTACATATGAAACTGTGGCGACCTGTGGTGTAATGGTCAGCATCCTCGCCATCCAAGCGAGTGGACCTGAGTTCCATCCTCGGGCAGGGTGAAACCATGGGCAAGTTTCTTTATGCCGTTTGCCTCTGTTTATCCAGCAGTAATTGGGAACCTGGATGTTAATCGATTTGCGGATCGTATTCCAGGGGAATGGTTAGCCAGTGCAGTTGGTGAGTTGTCCGGTCTGCTCGGACTATTCCTTGACACTGGGTCATACAACTCGTTAATTAAGGGTGTGGTTGTTGTGTTGGCGACAGCTTCTACACCTTAAATAAATTCCCGCCTAGGTGGCCCTTGGGCCGGTCATCCTCGTTACACGAGGGGCAACCATTATTTATATGAAACTGAAGAAAATATGACCCTGGTTGTAGCTGTAGGAAAATTAATATATATGTTTTAAGTAATGTTATTTAATGTTAATAGATGGAACAATAGAAGTAGCTAACCACTAATGGTAAAGAAAAAAAGTGAGACGGATTGAGAAAGCCAACGTATGTAATTGCGTACTTGTGAAAACATTTCGTCATTTCTCTACATAAGAATATAAAAGCAACACTTATTACTGTTCATATATGTTTTAAATAATACTTAAGAGTGTAAAGCAAAAATTCTACTCACCAATGGTGATAGTCTAAAACATAAGGACAGCCAATAAATGTTGAGAGTTTTTACTCAGATGACAAAGTCATCGGGTCCAACTCTAGATGAAGCTGTAGCAATGTTTTTCAATAGTTTATGGTCATCACTGTCAGTGTAAAACTTCAACAACTTGTCTTTCTGTTTCTTTAAGTCATATACGGTGGTAGTTTCCACATCATATTCTATCGTAAGACGCCGCACAGGCACACCACAATTAAGCTTCTGTAATAACTCCGCTTTCTGTGCTATCGATAATGAGAGATGCTTCCTTTTCTTCTTTTCACTGTTACCCATAGGGGTATCTGAAGCTCGCTTTGACATTTTCACAGTGAAATTAAACAAAATTACACAAAATATCAGAGAGCAGCAGACGCAGGTGTGACTGGTAGCAGCACTGAGACAACTGATGCCTCACACCCGCCGCCCGGCGTGGGTCAAGCGCCGGTAGCGTCAGGTCATGTTCGGCATCATTCTGGGTATGTCATGCACACGAGTGATGCTCCACAAAAATACTTTTGATTTTCGGGATTGCGGATAAGGGATTGTCAACCTTTAGTATATGCTGAACTGTCAATCAATCAATCAGAGTACCGTCCTCATATCTGAGGGTTGGCGACCACAGTCCTCCATTCTAAATGTTCTCGGGCTGTTTTTACCAATCCTCTGTCTTCCCCTGGCCCTCCTACCCTCAACTTTCCCCATTACTATTTCAGTTATTATTCCCTCATCCCTAATTATATGACGAAAATACTTTGTATCTTATTTTTCTTTTTCTGTACGTATCAAGTATTTCTCTTGAAGTTTTTGCTAACATAAGTACAGAACTGTACTTCTTTATTTGTTTTCAGCGTAGTTTTCCTGAATTTGTCTCATTAACTGTGATGGTAGATGTAATAAATCAAAACAAGAATAGGGCAAGCAAATACAGCATTTCATAACCTAAAGGATCTTCAATTTGAGAAAAAAGCTGCTGAAAGGCTTTATGTGATAAGAACTGATGTATGGGACACAAACATGGACACTTTGATTAGACGGCAGAAAGAGGTTGGAGGCCTTTGAAATGTGGTGTCATAGGCAAATGCTCTTAGTATTTGCCTATGACACACAGTTTAATGCTGCATATGAGGACCCTTACAGGAGAAAAACCTGTCCACTCCCCAATATGCAATGTAGACTTTAGATTTGAAAGTAGTTTGAGAAAACATGCAACTTCAAAGCATCCTGGCTTTAAGGTCAGGGGCTACGTTCTTGTTCGTGCAGTGCAGTAATGACAGGGAATGTACAGTCCCCCCTGAAAAGTATCATTAGCCTTTCAACATGAAAAAGTATACTCTGTATACATTTTCAAACAATACATACATGACACCACATTTCAAAGGCCCCCAACCTCTTTCTTGTATCTGCTGAAAGTGTCCATGTTTCTGTCCCTTACATCATTTCTTATCATATGAAACCTTTCAGCAGCTTTTTTCTCAAATTGAAAATCTTTTAGATTATGAAATGCTGTTTTTGCTTGCCCTTTTTGTTTTGATTTGTTACATCTACCATCACTTAAATTCAGGAAAAATTACATTGAAAAAAAAAATTCGCATATTGCAATATACAGTACAGGTTGTACCTCTCTAGTCCAGCATTCTGTGGACCGGAAACTCCCGTGGTCCGGAATGATTTTAGTTTGTCCAATAGGTAGATAGGCAGCTTTTTTTTTTTTTTTTTTTTTTTTTTTTTTTTTTTTTATCTGAATTATTATTATTATTACAGGACTATTAAATTTTTGCCCCTCAGGCCCCAATGTGGGTCAGTGACCTATACCCGGGTGGGCTAATCCCCTTACAAAAAAAAACAAAGCCGCGGGAAATTAAGGTTTGTTTACATCCGGCAGTTCGGCTGCTCTCTCTCTCTCTCTCTCTCTCTCTCTCTCTCTCTCTCTCTCTCTCTCTCTCTCTCTCTCTCTCTCTCTGCTTGTCTATACAGAGTACAACATTTAACCCATTAATATATATGAGCAGTAAATAAGTGTTGCTTTCATATTCTTATGTAGACTAATGACGATGTGTTTTCACATGTGTGCACTTACATACACGCAGTCGCACTTTTTTTTACCATTAATGGTTAGCTACTTATATTGTTCCGTTTATTAACATTAAATAACATATCAGGTACTTCAAACAACCATATTAATTTTTTTACATTAATTTTACTACAGCTAAAATCAGGGTCTTATTTTCTTCAGTTTTATATGTAGAACCAATCAGTCACTGGTTTCGTAAGCTTTAACATAAACAATGCCGGCAGCCGTCTCGTCTCCTCATTATTAATAAATTGTTTTGTTAATTTTGCACACACAAACATAAATTCAATAAAAACAAATTCAGAAACATTAATTAAAATATACCATATATGAACAGTAAATAAGTGTTGCTTTCATATTCTTATGTAAAGTAATGACGATATGTTTTCACGTGTGCACACTTACATACGCGATCTCTCTTTTTTCTTTACCATTATCGTCAGCTACTTCTATTGTTCCATTTATTAACATTAAATAACATTACTTAAAATAACCATCTTAATTTTACTACAGCTACGACCAAGGTCTTATTTTCTTCGGTTTTATATGTAGAACCAGTCAGTCACTGGTTTTGTAATCAACGAAAACAATGCTGTGTCATTTCCGCGTGTGTTTTAATATTCTACGTATTATTAATGAATTGTATTGCTCATTTTGCGCACATAAACATTAATTCAATAAAAAAGACATTCAGTAATAAACAATAATGAATCTTTTGTACATAAGAGAAATGACGCTGTTTACACGATTATGCATGTCGTCAGGCTGTTCAAACCCGTCGAAATTCAAGTTTTCGCTTTCAAAATTTTTATTTATTTAATTTTTGTGTTCCAATAAAGTATGTTAAGAATTAAAAACTCACGAAAATTGAGAAGCTACTGTACTATACGACATTTAACCTTCAATATGTCTTAAAAGAGACCATGATGAAGAGAACGTGGTGCTAGTGCTTCCAACCATAAGCACAATTCACTATCTATCCAGGAAAGGGTGAATTTCCATGGTGCGGCAATTTCCATGGTCCAGCACCGGTCAGGTCCCGAAGTTGCCGGACTAGAGAGGTACAACCTGTAGTTCAATCAATAATAAGATTACCTGTATTTGTATTTTTTTTAATGTGATTTGTATCCAGCATTACTTATTTAATTGTCTACATACAGTATGTCTGAAACACTATTTTGCTAGTTCAAACTTTTCCCTCTTTGTGAAGACTAAAAATAATTCTTAGTGCTAATATTTTATTTTACTGGTATGTAATATCAGTGTGCATTTTATATCAGTATAAGTTATGGGGCTGCCTTTGAACACCTATATTAACGGTAGCTTTTATGTGTATATTAACTCATCTGTACATAAATACATACTGACTATTTTGTTTCAAGTTTTCTGTTTGATTTGTTCCCTTAGTTTAATAATAATTGTACAATGGAAATACTGTAATATTTTATAATAAAACTGTACATTGTTTTATGCTTGTACTTTTTTTCAATATTTTTTTCTAGCTGAGGTGGTACAGTATTGTACAGTGGTCCCTCGGTTAACGAACACAATTCATCCCAGAAGGTCGTTCGTTAACCGAATCCATTGTTTCAATGGGATATTGGATAATTGGTTCCAGGTCACCGAAAAGTACATACAATACAAAGTAAAAAAAAAATGCAGTAAATTATACTTACTTTGAGGTGTGTATGTAGAAGGTTCCTGGTTGATGATGATGATGGGAATTAGAAGTGAGGGTGGAGGAAAAAGGAGAAGAGAAGGAAGTGGGGATGGAGGAGAAATCACCTTTCAGGGGACCCATGGTTGATACAGTAATTTCACCAATAAAATTTTAAGTTCACTAGGTGTAATTCAAGATTGTTTTCTTTAAATCAACACTGCACTGCGCTATATATTATCAATATGTTAACTAAAGTTCAGAATGACCAATAATTTCAGTGAAAAATGCAAAAATATTCAAGACACCCAACAAAATAGATGCGCACAACATACTAATTCCCTGTACTGCATATATTATCAATATGTTAAATAAATGTTAAAATGACAAATAATTTTAATATAAAACATGCAAAAATATTAAAGAGCACAACTTTACTGATATTTACTCCATTGGAAACGAATGTAAACATAGAACAGATTACTGAATTGGCAGAATAACCCATCAGCTGTTCAGCTGATGCTCACAACAAAATGTGATTTTTGTAAGGATTTCATTAACCAAATTTTTGTTCGTTAACCGAAATGAAGATTCTTATGGAAGGTAATTCGTTACCCGAACCGTTCGTTAACCAAGGGACCACTGTATTGGATCACTATCAAATAAAATAGGGTCAAACTCTAACATTGTATGGTAACTTCCCCAGTGGGGGACAAATACTTACATTTTCCACATCTTGGAAACTTCTAGTAAAAACAATATCCAGCTTAGTCGGGTTTTCATAATCTATGTTAAGGGTTGGTTCAAGTACATGTTGATACAGAAAACAATCATTTATTGTGTCCATATATTTCCAGGTATCAACTACATGTTGCCCATCACTCAAGACTGTGTTATCTCCCAGCATATATCACTATAATTAAAATCCCCACAAAGTAACCTTTGAGATTTTTTATTATATAAATCACTTCACCTTATCATGTCACATAACAAATCATTCTTTTCTCTTGTAAATGCCAGTGGTCTATAAATGGTACCAATTAACATATTCCGTCCTTGAAGGATCAATTCACACCACACTACTTCATACTTTTGATCATTTAGATACCGGTAACTAACATTGCTGTCTGTAGATACTCATTTATTGCTCACCAGAATAGCTACAATAATAGATACGAAAGAAGAAATGAAGTAAAGAAAAGAATATTGACTTAGAAAATATAAGCAAAGAAATATAAGATAGATACTTATAGAGAGAAAGATTCCAGAATATAGAATTATTAGTATATATACACAAGAAAAGATTAATATAGAAGATATACCTGTATATGAAACAATAATACAAGTATATAAATATAAGCGTATACAAAGTATTGAAGAATAACAAGAGAATAAAAAGGATATAAAGAGGAAAACTTGCCCCCTTACAATGTACAGTACAGGAATGAGAATTTCAGGGTAGTTACAGTATTTCCTTTATCAATTATTATCTGCTACTGTAAAATGCATACTTTTTTTAATCTTGTGATTCCTTTTTATGAACAAAAGTATAGTACAGGGTAGCTGGAAGGAAAAACAATTATTTATTTTTATTACAATATTTTCCTGTGTACCTACAGTACTTATTAAAACATAAGTGTTAAACTTCATTTTAGTTCATTGTCCCTTATTTCTGAGTAGTTTTTATGTGAAATGTTGCAAAGGTAGCTTATATACATATTCCTCTGCAAGCTTCATGGTAAAAATCTGAAAGAAGGCCCTTGGTATGTGTGCCACATATGAAATGAAAAATATACCTTTCAATGCACTCTAATTCACATACAAAATATCTTGGTATGGCTAAGACCAAGTATCCAAGAAGTACCCACGATTTAATTTCTGTGTGCCAACAGTAATCTACATAGGAACTTTGGTAATGGATAAGTGATTTACAGCCAAAATGTTCATAGTTAAATAATACCTAAGTCAATCTAAGTTCATCAAACCTAATAAAAAAAGGGTAAAAATTAACAGTGGTATAGCATTTTTTCTGAGGAAAAGAATTATGTTCATAGGTATTTTTATCTGAAGCATTCAGTAGTGATGTTTTTTGCTACAAAATTAATTAAATGTATCTTACCCTACTAAAACCTAACCTTACCTAATCTTACCTTACCTTACTTATCCTAACCTAACTGAACTTAATCTTACCTTACCTAACCTAACCCAAGAAAGTCACAATGCACATGGTAAACAATTAAGTTCTCTAGAAAATTTTAAATGGCTTTTTTTTTTAAATACATTTGCAGAGAAAACAAACTTTTTTACATTCATTTCTCCAATATATCTATAAATCTGTTGGTGGTATATAAACTTAGCTTAGAATACCACTATTATGCATTTTAACCTTTGATTATCTCTGTGAATACATTTTAAAACAGGAAAGGTTAGGTCAGGTAAGGTAAGGTAAGTTTAGGTTAAGTTAGGTAAGACATGTTAAGATTAGGTTAGGTTACATTTCAAAAAATTTGCGGCCAAAAAAAAAAAGCATTGCTACTGATTGTATTAAATGAAGAACCTATGAAAAATTATCTTTTGTAGGAAAAAATACGATGCCACTGTTCTGCAATTTTACCACCAATGTGGGTGTGGTGTAGTTCAACAATTGTGGTATATATCTAGGGAAGACATGTTAGGTTAGGTTAGGAAATGTTAGCTTAGGGTAAGTTAGGTAAGGTTATGTTAGGTTAAGGTACATATCAATAATTTTGTGGCAAAAAAAAAACACCACTACTGATTGTATTAATCAAGAACCTATGAAAAAAAAAATTGTAAAAAAAAAATGTGATGCCACTGTTCTGCAGTTTACCACCTATATGGGTGTGATGGGGTTAAAAAAACTGTGATATATATACAAAATAATGCATAGAACCTAATAAAACCCCAAGTGTTGGGAAAGAAGCAGCTCAGCCCATATGGCAGGAAATGAGTAGGGTAGCAAAGTATAACAACCTGTGCATTATGGGGGATTTCAACTTAAGAACTATTGACTGGGACAGCATTGTAGGTGACTATGAATCTGAAGACTTCCTAGATGCAGTACAGGGCAATTTTTTTAAACAACTAATTGCAGAACCTACTAGAGGTGACAATATATTAGACCTAGTATTAACAACTAAAGAAAATATTATCAGAGAGATCACAGTAGGGGAAGAACTAGGTAACAGTGATCACAGAGAAATCAGGTTCACCCTAAATTGGGAAACGAAAAACAATGACAATGTGGTCAGAGTCCCAAACTTTCGGTTGGCGGATTATCAGGGGTTAAGAAGGTACCTAGGTGAGGTCACCGGGAAACAGTCAGGTCAGTCCCCAGTAGGAAAGGGTGAGGTCACAGATTACACAACAATTGATCATGACTATAATATATTCACTAGTATACTACGTAAAGCACAAGAACAAAATATACCATACAGAAAAATTAGGTCAAATAAGAATAAGCCAAGGTGGATGACCAGAAAACTTAAACAAGACATAGAAATAAAGAGAGGAATTTATAAGAAATTAAAGGGAGGGGAGGAGCAGCTCAGAAATAGGTGTAATGAACTATCTAGGAATGTTAAGAAAAATGTAAGGAAAGCAAAGAGATACTATGAAATTAGAATAGCAAGAGAATCCAAGACGAATCCCAAGGGATTTTTCCAGGTTTATAGAACAAAGGTCAAGGACAAAGTTGGGCCTTTAAAGTCAGGGAGAGGGGGAAGTGATCAATGGCAGTGAAGAAATAAGCAAAGCACTGAACAGCTACTTTTTATCAGTTTTCACAGAAGAAATTCACTAGGAAATTCCAGAGGTGGAACTGATATTTAGGGGAAAGGAAGAGGAGAAATTAAAGAATATCACTATCAGAAAAGAGGATAAATAAATTAAAGAAGACAAAATCCCCAGGACAGGATGAAATTTTCCCTCGAGTCTTGAAAGAGTGTAGGGAATAGATTAGCGGACCCCTCGTAAATTTATTTACAAAATCATTAGACACGGGAATTGTGCCAGACTTAAGGAAACAGGCAAATGTAGTACCCATATTCAAAAAGGGAGACAGAGCATCAGCGTCAAATTACCGGCCGCTCAGTTTGACGTCAGTAGTGGGGAAATTTCTTGAATCAATTATAGCAAATAGCATCCGATCACATTTAGAGAAAAGCAAATTAATCTACGACTCTCAACATGGGTTTACAAAGGGAAAATCTAGTCTAACAAATCTGCTGAGGTTTTTTAGGAAAGTCTTCGAGGCAGTAGATAATGACGAAAATTACGATGTTATTTACTTAGACTTTAGCAAAGCATTTGACAGAGTACCGCATCAGAGGCTTCTGAGAAAAGTTAAGGCTCATGATATCGAGGAGAAAGTTTTAAATTGGACAAAATCATGGCTCACCGATAGAATGCAGAGGGCAGCGTAGATGGTGTTAAATCTGAGTGGGGCTGTCTAACCAGTGGGGTTTCCCATGGGTCAGTACTAGGTAAACTCTTGTTCATAATCTACATAAACGATCTAGATACTGGAATCAGCAGTGACATAAGCAAGTTTGCGGATGACACAAAAATAGGGCGGCAGATAAATTCAGGGCAGGATGCAAATGCACTACAGGAGGATTTAAATAAACTGCGGGGGTGGTCAGAAAAATGGCAAATGAAATTCAACACCAGCAAGTGCAGCATACTTAATATTGGAAGAACAAATACTGTCAATGTATACAGTCTTTCAACATCAACCTAGAGAAGTCGACTTGTGAAAGAGACTTAGGGGTACTTGTAAGCCCAGACCTACGGCCTAGAAAACAGTGCGTTAATGTTCGAAATAAGGCAAACAGAGAATTGGTTTAGTTTGTATATATTTGTTAAATTATTAAAGAAAAAGGGCGACTATTTAATGGTATATGTGAGATAGATAAACACTGGTTTGGAAACAGAGTAGTGGATGAATGGAACAAGTTACCAAAGTTACCAAATATCATCATTAACTCGAATACGCTGAATAGCTTCAAACATAGGTTGGATGCTTATATGAGCAATAGGGGTTGGGTGTAAACGGGACTGCCCAGTATGGGCCAATAGGCCCGCTGCAGTTTCCTCCATTCTTATGTTCAATGTTCATAATGTAATGGTCATGATAAGAGCTAACCTGAAAACCTTAAGGATTCATATTACGCTCAAACGTCCCCAAAATCTTCTGAGTCCCCCAGGGGAAACGTCCCCCATTTTCTCTGTTTCCCCCGCCTTTGTCTATGGGAGCAGACGCTGTATGTTGGGACCTGTTGCCATCCAACCCTTTGTAATCAATTTAATTTTGCTTTTGATAGCTGAGTCAGAGCATTGTTAGTGAAGATAATAGTAGAGAATGAAAATGAGTTCATAGTCTCAATTTCAACGTCAGAGTGTACAGTAAATTAATTCATCGGAATAGAAGTAGGTGGACTCCCTGGTCTGTTTTGAGTGAGGGCCCCGCGGGCATTTCTGCCGTTAGTGAGTGCCCGTCCCTTCATCCATACAGGTATGCCATTCCACTCTGTGTTGTAATTCGCCCTTCTTTAAGTGATTTGACCCAATTAATAGTTGATTGTGCAAGTGTTACAGTAACGTAGTTGATATGCTCTGAGTGAAGTCATATTTACGTCTTTAACGTCCCCTGAAACGTAATGTTGTTGTCACAGTTAGTGAGTGCCCGTCCCTTCATCCATACAGGTCCCCTGACGCTGCCCCGTTTGTCTCCCGATCCCATTGTGATTCTTGAATCACTCTACCATCCAACAACGGCCTCGGATGTATTAGATGTCCAGCCGGGATCATATATGAGAAGATGGCACCGATGCGGCCTGATTAATGTGCCCCCAAGGCTTCGTTGGGCCAGACCCCAGACCCGCCATGTGTCTGGCTACCCCACAATAACAACAGCCCCAGTACTCTACCCTGGGTTACTCCTTGGAAGTATATGTCCACAGAGAGTGTTGTAACATGTATGTTAGGGATAATTAGTTGGAAATAATTATCCCATGTTGGGTAGCGGACCCCTGCATATACTAGTGTCATTGTTTACGTATATGTTGAATAATCTACAATGAGTGCCATGTAGTGTACCACCAGTAATGTTATGAGTAAGAGTAAAGAAGAAGGTACTGAGTTTGCACTAAGCCCCGGAGGTGAACCTGGTAATCATATGATTAATACAAAATCTTTCCCCATTGATTGCATATTAATAAATTTGTTTTTAGAGTACTTTAGGTGTATTCATTTCTCCCACAGTATTTTACCTTTATTTCCATCCAAATGACCTGATACCAAAATTACCATACTCACGTGCCTTGACCCTCGACCATGCTACCCAAAGAATGACCATGCTACCAAAAGAATGCCCAGGCTACCAAAGGAATGACCATGCTACCCTAGAATAGGTGACAGAACTGAGTAGGAGTAAGAACTAAGAGAAGTAAGTAAGATGAGGGTGGTGTAGAAACAGAGAGGGAGTCAGGCCCCCTCACAGTGGTGACAGACCAAGAGAATCCGCCCCCTCACATTGGTGGCAGCTCAAGAATACGCCCCCTCACATTGGTGTGCAGCTGGGATGTAATTTATATGGTATCAAGGTCAGGAGGAATAAATGTGATACTGTGGGTAATTTCTGTGTTTAAATGTGAGCTGTAATAACCATTTCTCCGTGCATCTACCTAACCATGTCACTGTAACTAATGAATATTTCAGAGTGCTAATAATCTTGTAATGGAAATTTTTCCCAGTGTACAGTATAGTGTAATTCTGTGCAAAATTTTTTTGAGGTTACGGAGATGTTGAAAACAGTTCACGGCAAATACTTTATTTGGAGTTAGGTTAGAACATGGGCCTCGAGAAAATTAGAAATCTGTTTTAAAGTAAAGTGTACAGCAAAATATATTGAAAAGTGTCTGAAAATGTCTGAAAACAGAGGTTAGCTACCTAAATTTTTTTTGCAGTCTTTTGTGAAATCTCAGAAAAGTGTTGGTTGTATGCCAAGGTAAAATTTTTTTTTGTGTGCCTTTCTGCACTGGTACCATAGCAATTGTTGTGATCACTCGAGTTAATGCTTTGTTATTTACAGACAATGAGGGACATTGATCATGTGCCGTGTTACGAGTGTTGTGGACGGTGTCGATTTCTGAGTATACCGGAAGGCCATAATTATATTAAGGTTATGTAACAGTGTTATTTGTAATGGATATAATATGGATGTAGTTGTTTTAATTTTAATTGGAAGTGTTTTAGTTATAAGTTGAGGTCAGAATTGGGAAAGTGAATTTATTTGTACAACCTGTGTTGTGTTAGATACCCGAGTATTTTGTATGTTTTGTATTGTTTCTATTAGTATGATTTTTAGTGCATAGAGCATTAGTTTCTAGCAGTGTAGACTTACAGGCAATGTCATTAAGTGTGTTTTATGTTTATTTGAGATCTAATACATGTATAATTTCAGCAATTGCTTTGATGAGTTGAGGACTCTATGGTGATATGGACATCTGTAAAAGAACGCAATCTTTGAAAATTGATTGGTGAAAGTACATGTAAGGACCCCCCATTTGTGAGTACAACAGAGTACATTGTGAAGTGATAAGTGTTGAAATCATTGCAATTGAAAAGACAGTGAATATTTGTTGAGTACTGAGGGGACAGTCTCGTAAAATATTACAGTATTAACACTTTATTTTGTGAAAGTGACACTCAGTAATGGAAATGTCTGATTTTTTTTTTTAAGTTTGATTTGTTATAGTACGGTGTAATTCCGGAAGAGTTAATACAGTGTTGCACCCTACAGAGATTGACAATAACAAGTACCATTGCCTTTGAGTGTGCACAGTAAGTTTGTCTTGAAAAGTGACAACAAAGTACAAGTTCACATTTCAGTATTATTACTACGGGTAATGAGTAATAAGTTGAGTAGAAATTTGTGCAATAATTTTGAGCCAGTATTTCAAGTGTTCTCATGTATTAGAAGGACAGTTAGCAGTAATCCATTTGTTTTTGAAAGTGTGCACTGTGCCCGTGTTGTGTGGTACAGTGAGTAGTTGTGACCTCCAGGCATGATGGCCGTCACAAGAGAACAAATCAGGGCAGTCAGCTCAGAACCTGTGTCCAGTAAGTTGATGTGTAGACTTGAGAAGTATGAGGGTGGAGACATGTTCATTCTCAGGAATGACACCCAGGTTTCACCACCAGTTGCTTCATCAGGTGCATGGCCTGATGGACAAGGAAGTGTAGAAAAGAAGAGTGTGGAATGCCTCTCTTGCTAGTTATGTGAGAGACGAGCATAAGTGTTACCGAGATTTCTTTAAAGGGCTGTAGACTTTGACTGGAAGGAATTGATTGTTGACATGCATGGTGAAGAGTGATGTTTTGCATACATGTGTTGCATACATGTGTTGCAAATCGAGAAGTACAACTGGTAAGTGAGTACGTTGTTTGCCATGTGAGTTGGGAATGTTTGGGAGTGTGTAGGTGTTTGTGATTTTTTTTTCTTTGATTTTTTTTGGATTGGGATTGTCAAGTGCAGTAGACACAGAGATTGGAAGATGGATTGGCTGTTATGCAATCATCTGATGGGTATCTGTTACTAGTTGAGTAAAGATACCAGTTGAGAGTTCTCAAGTTTTGCCGGTAAAGCCCTAGCTAGGCTTATTGTGGATGTGTATAGGAGTAATGTTCGTGACTTTCAGGTGGAGTCAGGCCTCGACAATGGCGCTGATTTTACTACATGGCTAATGCCATAAGTACAGACAGTTTTTGGTTTGGTGGTGTTCTCATGAGGACCGTTTCGTTAGCATTGAATTCTTGGGAATACCCGCTCGTTCGGAGTCCCTTGAATGGTGCTGCCTCTCGCGAGTGCGACACAACTCTTTAGATTAAGAGCAACATGTCATTCCTTCGACTTGATGGGGTCTGTTCATCTACGTCCTAGCTTGAGAAGTCTAAGTTAAATCTCAGTGGTGTCGAGTAAGCATTTGATAAATCTCCTCTTTGAACTATGATATGAGAAACGGTGTCTTCAGAGTTTGTATGGTGTAACAAATTTTTATGTTATGTATGTAACCCCATTTTTTGTTTTTTCTTTATTGTTGCATTATTTTCCTATGTATGTTTAATTACTTGTATTTTGTTTCCCTATGCCATGTTGTCAATGATAATGGATTAAATTTTTTTTGCTACTGTTTATCCCATGTATGCAACCATTGTTTGTTTTTATTTTGTATGCTTTTGTACCAGATACCTGTAAGAGTCCTGATGTGTTTTACGAGTGTATGTAGGGTGAAACCGTGACGAAAGGTAACAGTTGTTTAAAGAATCTGTGTAATTACCGTGCATGTTTTGCGAACGTTACCGCATAATATAAATCTTAGGGAAGGGGGAAGCTTTGTAATGGTCATGATAAAAGCTAATCTGAAAACCTTAAGGTTTCATATTACGCTCAAACGTCCCCAAAATCTTCTGATTTCCCCAGGGGAAACGTCCCCCATTTTCTCTGTTTCCCCTGCCTTTGTCTATGGGAGCAGACGCTGTATGTTGGGACCTGTTGCCATCCAACCCTTTGTAATCAATTTAATTTTGCTTTTGATAGCTGAGTCAGAGCATTGTTAGTGAAGATAATAGTAGAGAATGAAAATGAGTTCATAGTCTCAATTTCAACGTCAGAGTGTACAGTAAATTAATTCATCGGAATAGAAGTAGGTGGACTCCCTGGTCTGTTTTGAGTGAGGGCCCCGCGGGCATTTCTACCATTAGTGAGTGCCCGTCCCTTCATCCATACAGGTATGCCATTCCACTCTGTGTTGTAATTCGCCCTTCTTTAAGTGATTTGACCCAATTAATAGTTGATTGTGCAAGTGTTACAGTAACGTAGTTGATATGCTCTGAGTGAAGTCATATTTACGTCTTTAACGTCCCCTGAAACGTAATGTTGTTGTCACAGTTAGTGAGTGCCCGTCCCTTCATCCATACAGGTCCCCTGACGCTGCCCCGTTTGTCTCCCGATCCCATTGTGATTCTTGAATCGCTCTACCATCCAACAACGGCCTCGGATGTATTAGATGTCCAGCCGGGATCATGTATGAGAAGATGGCACCGATGCGGCCTGATTAATGTGCCCCCAAGGCTTCGTTGGGCCAGACCCCAGACCCGTCATGTGTCTGGCTACCCCACAATAACAACAGCCCCAGTACTCTACCCTGGGTTACTCCTTGGAAGTATATGTCCATAGAGAGTGTTGTAACATGTATGTTAGGGATAATTAGTTGGAAATAATTATCCCATGTTGGGTAGTGGACCCCTGCATATACTAGTGTCATTGTTTACGTATATGTTGAATAATCTACAATGAGTGCCATGTATTGTACCACCAGTAATGTTATGAGTAAGAGTAAAGAAGAAGGTACTGAGTTTGCACTAAGCCCCGGAGGTGAACCTGGTAATCATATGATTAATACAAAATCTTTGCCCATTGATTGCATATTAATAAATTTGTTTTTAGAGTACTTTAGGTGTATTCATTTCTCCCACAGTATTTTACCTTTATTTCCATCCAAATGACCTGATACCAAAATTACCATACTCACGTGCCTAGACCCTCGACCATGCTACCCAAAGAATGACCATGCTACCAAAAGAATGCCCAGGCTACCAAAGGAATGACCATGCTACCCTAGAATAGGTGACAGAACTGAGTAGGAGTAAGAACTAAGAGAAGTAAGTAAGATGAGGGTGGTGTAGAAACAGAGGGAGTCAGGCCCCCTCACATTGGTGACAGACCAAGAGAATCCGCCCCCTCACATTGGTGACAGCTCAAGAATGCGCCCCCTCACAATAACCGTTAGTGAATTTGGGCCAGCCGCCAGTGCTGCCAGGTCTACTTTGCCAAATTTCCCTAGCAGCGCCTTCAAAATTTCTCTTCTTAACATGAATTTTTCCTAGGTATCTATACCATTCGCATTAAAATATTGTCAATACTTTTTGTCAAGAATTTTAGATACATTCTAGTATATGAATGTCTAAACTTAAAATTAGCCATAATTAAGAGGAGATACCCGGTACTCACATTTCAATGTTTGGGGTCTTCGGTCTTGTATATTTCATGTCATCCTCAGTTTCTTTGCAATTTCTGAGTCAGCATACTTCCCACATGCAGCATCCTTCCTCCACAGAACAACCTTCCCCCACACAGCATATTTCCCACACACAGCATCTTTCCTCCACACAATCATCGTTCCCACACACGGCAGACTTCCTCCACACAGCATCCTTCCCACACACAGCATCCTTCCCACACACAGCATCCTTCCTCTGCACAGCATCCTTCCCACAAACAGCATCCTTCCCACACATAGCATCATTCCTCTGCACAGCATCCTTCCCACACACAGCATCCTTCCCCTACACAGCATTCTTCCCACACACAGCATCCTTCCTCTACACAGCATCCTTCCCACACACAGCATCCTTCCTCCACACAGCATCCTTCCTCTACACAGCATCCTTCCCACACACAGCATCCTTCCTCCACACAGCATCCTTCCTCTATGCAGCATCCTTCCCACACACAGCATCCTTCCTCTACACAGCATCCTTCCCACACACAGCATCCTTCTTCCACACAGCATCCTTCTTCTACACAGCATCTTTCCCACACACAGCATCCTTCCTCTACACAGCATCCTTCCCACACACAGCATCCTTCCCACACACAGCACCCTTCCTCCACACAGCATCCTTCCCACACACAGCACCCTTCCTCCACACAGCATCCTCCCCACACACAGCATCCTTCCCACACACAGCATCCTTCCTCCACACAGCATCCTTCCCACACACAGCATACAACCTCCACACAGCATCCTTCCTTCACACAGCATCCTTCCCACACACAGCATCCTTCCCACAGGTAGCATACATCCTTCATACTGTCCATGCAGCATCTTTCCCTCACACAGCATACATCCTCCACACAGCATCCTTCCTCCACACAGCATCCTTCCTCCACACAGATCCTTCCTCCACACAGCATTCTTCCCACACACAGCATACTTCCTTCACACAGCATCCTACCCACACACAGCATCCTTCCCACACACAGCATACTTCCTTCACACAGCATCCTACCCACACACAGCTTCCTTCCCACACACAGCATCCTTCCCACACACAGCATACTTCCTTCACACAGCATTCTACCCACACACAGCATTCTTCTCACACATAGCATCTTTCCCACACACAGCATACTTCCTTCACACAGCATCCTACCCACAGACAGCATCCTTCCCACACACAGCATACTTCCCACACAGTTAGGTCAGCCTCCATAGCATTACGCAACTGAGATTTGGCGCGTGTTTATTATTGATTACAATAAATCTGAAACTATTTTACTCCAAAATTCTGACCGGCTTCTGGAAACTGTGTAAGACTGTCTGGATCCTCCACTGCAAAATTTAGTTTTGTTCTTTTTTTGAGGGTGCTGCAAATACTTCATTGCCATTTTTCCCCTAGTTTTATATAATTTTTAATTTTTCTTCCCCTTTTCCCTCTAGGGGTCATTTTTCTCAAGAAATGGAAACTTTCCCTAGACCTGGCCTGACTGCCTGAATCAGATAGGCAGTTAAAAAGAATCCCATAAAGTTCTCCCCAAAACGTTTCTTTATATAAGTTAAAAACTAATTTGTTTGAAGATTTTTTCTTAAGTAAAAGTAAAAGATTGCATTGTTTATGAATTTTACAATTGTACTATAGATTACAGATAAAGTGACAGAATGATGAGTGTGTGTGTGTGTGTGTGGTGGGGGAGGGGGGGGGGGGAATTCCCGGTACAATTTATCTGTTTATGGCAAAGTGTGGCAAGTCCCTAATAATGTCATGTGCCAGGCCTGTCACTAGGAGGAGGGATATCTGGTCAGGGAGGGAAGAGGTGTTAGTAACGGCTAGCTTAAGCTAGCCCACCAGGGAACAGGTCATCGACCCCCAACGGGGCCTTGTGGGGGGGGGGGGGGTGGGGGGAGAGGGGTCCAAAAAATAGCAGTAAAAATTAATTAAAAATAGAAGAGAAAAAGATTTTAAGAATTTTCACCACAAAGATGTCGGAAACAGCTTTTGTTGTCAATAAAAAAACTGCCTTCTGTGATCAATTTACGAAACTTCAGTTTCACTATGAAACATAATTGCTATAATAATCGTGCTAAAGCCTGCTACAAAGATAATAAGCCATAAGGTAGTAAATAAATTTTTAAAGCCTAAAAGGTAAACCCGCGAGATGAAATTGGTTGTTCATTTGTTTTTGTTGTGGTCGAGGTTAGTCTTTCGCTTGTGTGAGTCTGATGCCGAGATTAAAGTGGGTGAGGGTAACACAAACTTCAACCACACAATACATTTACCATCGAGTTTCACTTACTTTGAGACATCACAACCATACACAGGTGAGTTAGAAATTTGTGGCAGTGTGAAGAGATTTATTGTAGGACTGTACTGACTGTGGCTGAAAATTTATAATTCAATGTTGCTCAACTTGAAGCCTATGATATACACACTTAGAATATTTTATTAATGTAGATGCATTATTGTAGGAAATTATGCATCATACTAAGTGAAATACGATGTTTAATGTTAATAATTGAACACTAAAGTTTAAATGCATAGTCCAAAGATGGAGGCTTTTTGTTCTTTAATTGAAATTATTTTAGTTTCGGTCATCCTGGTAATCTTGGGAATACAGTATACGTTTGGTTAGAAACAGTTCCTGGGTTCTTAGGTTAGGTTTAGGTAAGGCTGGTTAGGTTCAGGTTAGGTATGGTTGCTTTAGTTAGGTTAGGTTAGGTTAGGTAGGTAGGTAGGTAGGTTTGGATAATTAAATACAGGGATAACCGAAACTATAATTTAAGGCAGCGGATATTTTGTTGTGACGAGCTAAGTTCCTACTAATGCTATTTTACCACGAGTGCGCTCTGGTTGGCTAATCGTCCATGGGAAATATTATTCCATTGGCTGTCCTCAGGTTTTGATACAAAAATAGTTTTTGTTTGGTGTATTGTGGAGTGTTTTACTCAAATCCGACCTTCATTTCTTGTGTGCAAATTAACTTTTTCTTTAAATAACAATTTCATTTGTAACAGAAAGCGCTAATTTGCACCAAAATGGCAGTCAGGTTTGAGTAAAACACACCATAAAACACCAAAAAAGGCAAACCTAGCCTAACCTAACCTAACCATTTTTTGGAGCTTACCTGCTACTGTGGGGGAAAGACAATCTCTTGGCAGACACCCTGTCCCGTGATGTATAAAAGTTTTCTCCTTTTGTCCGTAAACTTTTTAGATGAGGGGGATGCTACGAGTGTCCACCATAAGTTTCTGTTCTGGGTATGAAATACGTTGGTTCGGATGGTGTGGTTGGCTCAGGCAGTTTCGCTCATTACTCGCCCACACTGACTGAGCCATCATTTTTGTATTAAATTTGTTTTATTACATTGTGTATTTATTATATTATGTTTGTATATAGGTGAGATAAGTAGAACTAATGTCAGTAAGGTAATTTAGATAAAGTTTACATTTTGGCCAATCGGGATATGATACGTTGGTATTTGGTGGTAGAGAGGTGACGTCGGTGGCCTAATGGTACACCTTAGTCAGTCTAGGCACAGCTGCCTTAAGTTGAGTATACCCTCTCTCTTGTGATTTGGGAGTTGGCATTTGACTATTGAGATTTGTTATTGCTTGATATTGATTTTGTGTAATAAGCCACTTCCAAACACCTTATCTTATTATTATTGCTATTTATTCTATTTTATGTACATATGTGGTGGTGGGAATAAGTTAATAAATGTTCATATTTTTATTGACTTGTTTAGGTTTTGACCTGTTAACTTGACCTTTGTTGGGAGAATTTAGGATTAATAACATTAATAAATACTGGTATATTTGAAAGACTTGAGTGATTTGTGTTTATGTAACGATCTATCCTATGGTTGTAACAGGTGTGAGGATTGTTTATCAGACTGGTTGCGTCGAGAGGGAGCATGGAGGCAGCCAGCTGTGGTGTATGTGTTGAAATTACCAGCAGAAATACAGGATTTGTGGCCATATTGTGGCATACTGTATGTGGCCAGTTGTCAATTCTCTTTGTATGGGCTCACATACGTACGTATAAGTAGATTATCTCACACTCAGGATTGAGGTAGGATAGAAACTCACAATGCATTTTCTGTATACATTGTATGTACAGTGCAGTGCTAAGGAGTTGCCATGTGGTGAGAAGTTTGCTCAGAGGCCCTGTTGGGTGAGGAGCTTGCTGAGGGAGCTGGTTGGTGAGGAGCTTGTTTATAGGTCTTGCTGGTTCAGCAGAGTAGGGTAGAATTCAATGGCGAGACTGAGAGCTTTTTACTCGGCCACCAGAAGCAAGACTGGGTGCAAGTGTCGCTGGTGTCGACCTATACTGCCAGATTCTGGGGTCACTAAATCTACGGGGATAACTTAACTCTAATCTTAATTTCTAAGGGTCGCTGCCACCAGACCCCCTCTGCACAGCATGTAGCTCATTAGGTAGCGGGCAGAGTGGACTAGGCATTGGGTTAGGTTTTCCATTGACCAGATCGATAAGGGTAAAGAAGGGTGAAACCATAACATGTCTTAACTGATTTATTTCTTATAAAACACACTGGTAAAAACACATACAACCACACTGTGGACCATAATTCCAAGGCCTGTCCCAGGGTATAGCACTGGCGCCTCTAACAACTGTTGTTGTGGTCGGTTACACTCCGACCCGAGATGGGTTTGGGGTCCTCGGCCCACGAGGTAGAGTAGAGCCGATTAATCATGCCGAATCAGCGCCATCAATCCTATATTGACCACTGCTGGGTATCCACCGGCTCCGAGCTACCGGTGGGTTTCAATTAAGCCCACCCTAGACCTGGAGACAAACGGGAATCAGCGTCAGGGGACTGAGAAACATGACAACACCAACAAACTCTCTTGTCTAGACGACAGACGTATTTATGTTATATTACTTCTACACTGGGTGAATGACAATTCAACTGTTAAATCATGAACACTGGTGAACACTGATAATCACTACAATTGACTGAATGGCTAGGAAACACAGAACAGTTTGTAAACCAATCTTGGAACAGGCTGCCAGTCATCCATGCTTTCCTATTGGAGTGCCATATCACTGGTAACCTAGATTTGGCATACTGTAGGCTTTGAAAGCCCCTGGGTTTTCTGAGTGGTACACAAGCACGCCCTTGACTAAATAACATATGACCCTTCAGGCTTCTATGCCCTTAACTCATGAGACATAAAGGCAAGCATTAATGTAGGATGCTTCCCTGTTGGGCACTGTAAACGCTTCTGTGCTTCACCTTACACAGGATGTAGGGGGGTGCCCAATAAAAAAAAAAAAAAAAGCATGGGCTTTAATTTAAAGTCTCCTTGGAGTTCTTAAAAACAGGAGTTGTTTTCTCCTCTGTTGAAATAAATGTCCTGACAGGCATGTCCTTCCAAAAGAGGCCTGTTTCATCAACATTGTATACTTGTTGTAGTGTGTATCCATCAGCCTAAATGATTGCCTTAATATTGCTGGATAATTACTTGCAGCCTCAGTATCAGCACTGGCATTTCTTGAAGTGCTCAAACCACCCTTTGCTGGTATTAAAGGGTTTTTCATCAGAACGAGCACCTTGTTTCTGGATTAAATCTGTATGCAGACTCTTACGGCCATATTATTAAACAACATCTACCCCTTCCAACGAAGAATCGTTTCGAAGGTATTGTTCCTTCAAGTGGTATTTTTAAATGCTCGAACCTCTCCCACTTCGTGCTGGATGATTTTTTAGGTCTGGTAATACTGTCTTCTTCGCTGATGCAGTATGGTCATCCTGTGTGTGTTTGTTTACCTTCATTGGCGCCAAATTTAGTATTGTAGCAGCTCTCATCATGGATATTTTTTCCTCAAAAGTCTCCCGGGATTTCTTAGTTTATTTGAGTGGGAAGGAGAAATTTTTGCAAAATAAAAGTACTTGTGGGAAGCTTGTTACATTAAACAAACAAGCATGGTTGAGAATTGCAACATATATATATATATATACATACATACATACAGTATTACCCCGCTTAACGCGGTTTCGCTTAGCGCGTTTTACCGTATACGTGGTGCCTTGCCAGAGCCGAACTTTCACTTAACGCGGGTTTTTTCCACATATATGAGGTGAGTGTCCGGCTCGAGAGCTATTTTTAGATTCGCCCCACCCGCCACCCTGCCTGACTGCCTGTTTTAGCTCATAAAATTCATACAAATTACCCGGCCAGAATATAATTTACATTGCTGGAATTCTTACAATATGATGATCATTTTGAATATAAACATCATAGATTTTGCATTAGACATACAAATTTTAGATATAATGTTTACTCTGAGTAAATATGTTATTTTTTTTGCAAAATATATGACATTTGTATTCAAAATATTCCTGGTCTTACAAGGAATCCAGCAATGTCAATTACAGTGACCCCTCCGTTAACGAACTCAATCCGTTCCAGAAGGTCGTTCGTTAACCGAAATCAATGTTTCAATGGGTTTTGGGGTAATTGGTTCCAGCTCACCGAAAATTCCTAAATTCAACAAAAATGGTAGAAAAGTTCACTTACTTTGAGGTGTGTATGTAGAAGGCTCCTGGATGATGATGGGATTTAGAATGGGGGTGGAGGAGAAGGAAGAAGAGAAGGCATTGGGGTGGAAGAAGTCACCCCATGGTGCCATTTCACCCATAAAATTTTAGCTCTCTTGGTGTAATTCAAGATTATTTTCTTTAAATCAACACTGTACTGCATTATATATTGTGAATATGTAAAATATATTTCAAAATGACCAATAATTTGCTTGGAAACACGGAAAAAAGCATTTAGTTGAAGAGCTTCTCGAGCAAGATGTTACCTCCAGTGGAAACAGAGAGAGACTAACTCCTGTTTGCTGTGTTAAGAGGCTGGATGCCGTGCATTAAACTAGTCACTTTACCTTCAATTATTTTCAATAATTGTTAAAATGACTAAAAAATTGAATATTAAACTTTTAAAATTATTGAATAGTATGAACTTCTTGATATTGACTAAATTAGTAAGAAATTTAAGCCCTAGAACCGATTAATGTATTGGCGGAATGATACTAAAGCTGGTTGCCCGGTCAGTGCAAGCGAAAACATGTTGAGGTTGGTTCGTAAGAACTTCGTTAACCGAATTTTTTTCGTTAACCGAATTGAAGATCCTTATGTAAGGCAGTTCGTTAATCGAAATTATGTTAACCGAGGTGTTTGTTAAACGAGGGGTCACTGTATATTATCCTAACTTTAGTTTGAGGTATTATTTATTACTAAAAAGTTAAATATTCTGGTTTTCCCACACATCTGGCTGGGACGGTTGGTGGGGGGTGAGGGGGAGGGAGGGACCGACTGACCATCTGTTACCCTGTGAAGAAGAATTTTTTTTTTTTTATTAACTGAAGATATTTGTTTTAGCTCATAAAATTCATACAAATTACCCGGCCAGAATATAATTTACATTCCTGGAATTCTTGTAATTTGATGATCATTTTGAATATAAACATCATAGATTTTGCATTAGACATACAAATTTTAGATATAATGTCTACTCTTAGTAAGTATGTTATCTCTTGTGCAAAATATATGACATTTATATTCAAAATATTCCTGGTCTTACAAGGAATCCAGCAATGTCAATTATATTATCCTAACTTTAATCTGAGGTATTATTTAATTCAAAATGTTAAAATTTAATTTTTTCACCCAACCTTTCTCTTGAAGGGAGGATTGGTGGGGGGTGGGGGGGAGGGTTGGGACTGACCGCATGGTTGGAAGAGGGGGGAAGCAAGTTGGGGTACTTTGATTGACAGATAGTGTCATGAAGAATATTTTTTTTTTTTATTAACTGAAGATATTTGTTTTAGCTCATAAAATTCATACAAATTACCCGGCCAGAATATAATTTACATTGCTGGAATTCTTACAATTTGGTGATTATTTTGAATATAAACATCATATATTTTGCATTAGACAATAGACATACAAATTTTAGATATAATGTTTACTCAGAGTAAATATGTTATCTTTTGTGCAAAATATATGACATTTATATTCAAAATATTCCTGGTCTTACAAGGAATCCAGCAATGTCAATTGTATTATCCTAACTTTAGTTTGAGGTATTATTTATTAAAATTTAGTGGTTTTCCCCCAAAAATTTCTCAGAGAGAAGAGGGGGAGGGAGTTGAGTCCATTATTTGAATGGACATTAACTTGGCGACTGTATTTCTCTATTTCTCTTAAGTATTAATTGTGTGCATGTACCATCATAAAATTAAGATGTTATTTTTACTAAAACATAGGTATTGTGTCGGAAAAAGTGGAGTTTGGGGATGGGCCAGTTTCTATTGGAATTAATCCCATATGTTCTGTTGTTCACTTAGCGCTGTTTTCACTTAACACGGTACCCTGTGGGTTTTATTGACCGCATGATATATTGTAGCTTAGTTGGTTAGATTAACTTGCATTCCCTAGAAAGACGAAGAGTACGGGGAGATATGATACAAGTACTTAAGTGGGTGAAAGGAATCAATAAAGGGGATATAGATAAGTTCTTATAATATCCGAGCAGGATAGGACTCGGAGCAACGGATTTAAGTTGGATAAGTTTAGGTTTAGGAGGGAGATAGGAAGGAACTGGTTCACAAATAGGGTGGTAGACGAGTGGAGCAAGCTTAGCAACTTTGTAGTAAGTGCTGGAATGCTGGAAAGTTTCTTCGGTCCGGATTTTCGGATTTTCCAGATTCTCAGGCAGTACTTTTAAAATTCAAATTTAAGGAGGAATAAAGAAGAGGTGAACAGGTACATTTTGATAGTTTATTCATTAGCAAATATAGCATGCTTCATTTATCAAAACGAGCAGTTTTAATGAAAAAGCTGTGAATTCTAGAATTTTATTATTTGCCTTTTTTATATCATAAATTGCAGACTTTTCAATGTCGTATGTTTCCATTAGAACAGTATTGCTCACACCACGTACTAGTTTCTTAATTATTTCAAGTTTGTCACTCAATTTCAACGTGTTCTTCTTTCTCTTCACACAACGAATTTTATCTACTTTAGGAGCCATTATTATGGGCTTGTACAGTAATCTGTAAATGCAAAGAGTAGGACTCAAAATATTGTTATATTACAATGGTATTCTATTCATACTGTGCTTGATATAATGCATTCACGGAAATGTAATATTTTTGCGAAAATGACGTACGTATGACAGTGGAAAGTGGGATAAAATCGTGACGAAAACAATGACTTTCGCTTTCTTTCGTTCAAAAGATGTTACCGTAATCGCTTTTCGAATGGTTTAGTTAAAAAACTGTTGTACTGTATTACAATAATATTCTATCCTAATTGACTTGAATAAATACTACGATACCATATTTCTGAATATTTTCATTAAAATCCATCAAAATCATTTTCCTCGTCATCGTCTGCAGCACCAAACTGCTTCTTCCAGTCTCTCCTTGAATAGGGCTAGAGGGTACATGTTTTTCGAATCGTTTTCAGTTAAAAAACTATTACATCACACATATATTTTACCTAAACTGCGCCTGAATGAATACAGTGGGGTATGCTATAACGAACGTAATTGGTTCCAGAGCCTCGTTCGTTATAGCATTCGTTCGTTATAGGATTAATCCGTTCCAGGCCCCCAAATACAACCACTTAACACTGAAAAAATTCTGTGGAAAATGTAAAAAATATGGTACTTTATCTTACCTTAGTGTTATTCAGCATGCAGGTACCCCTAAACACTGGCACATCACTATCACGTCCACTGGGAGTCTTGGCTTTAAGGTCCTCAAACAATTGTTTAGCCTTCTCACAAATTATAGCTTCACTAATGTTACCACCTGCCATTTCTTTCTCCTTTATCCACACTAAGAGTAAATTTTCCATCTCTTCAATCACATTACACTTTGCTTTGCTAAGTCTAAAGATTCCCTTAGCCACTTGCACAGTTTTTAACTCCTCTTTATTCTTCAAAATCGTACATATACAGGTAGTCGTCGACTTACGACCTAGATTGGTTACGGCCGCCCGGTCGTAAGTTGATCTGGTCGTAAGTCGGCCTATGTTATAATTACCTTACGTATATTATAATGTGTAATGATAATATAATCATCTTTAAGTCATATTTTATCAACATTTTCTTTGTTCATTATTGTTACGGTCGTCAGGTTTAAGTAAATCACTGCATACTACAGTACAATTGGTTTATTATTTACACAACATACAAAAAAAAAAAATACAGGTGCAAAACATATAAAACATTTTAGTTGCAAAACATACAAACACATACAAACATACAAAAAACATCTTATTGGCCGCTGGTACTTGGCTGTGGATCGTCGATGTCATCAGCTGGGGCAGCCTTTGGGGTAGCCGGAGGAGTTGTTTTTTTCATGAACATGGTGAGCTTTGTCTGAATTGTTCGTTTCTTCTTCTCCTCGTAAATTTCTTGATACGGACGAAACGAATTGCGTGCCATCCGCTCAATCCTTGCAAATCGTTCGATGTTTGGGTCCATTCCTTCAAAATGGGCAAGAAGTTTATTCAGTAGAGATAAACCTTCTGATAATCCCTTAGTGGCAGGTTGAGGAGTAGATGAAGACAGTTTCCTCTTGGTAGACATCTTGGGGGGGTGGTGGTTCAAGAAAAATTTCCAAGACAAAAGAAAGGCACAAGGCAAACAGACACGGAGGGAAGTGTGCTGTACCAGCGAGCGTGTTTGTAACTGAGCGCGGGGATGCGCGCGGCTCCAGCTCCCGGCAGTGCCAGGAGGCTGGGGCTAAAACTGTCGTACCGCCGGTCATAAAGTCGAACAGACGTAAGTCGCATAGGTCGTAAGTCGACGACTACCTGTAGTCGATTTAGCCATCCCATATTCATCACTAAGTTTCGCAATGCTTCTTCCATTCTCACGTTTCTTTATAATTTCTTTCTTAGTTTCAAGGGTTATTAGCTTTCTCACTCGCTTTGGACGACTCATTGTTACAATTGTATACTTGTATAACAAAATAGTTATACAAATAACGCGAATTTCCACATCAAAAGATGAAATTTCAACAATAACAGTGGTGCACTGGCTACACAATGAGACAAAGATGGCGCCTGACGCTCTTGTTGTGGGTCGCGGTACAACAATATTCATGCGCCAGGCGAAATAGTCCCGTATTCATCCGCGTTCGTTGTAGGAGTTGCGTTCGTTATAGCATTCTCAATTTTATAGGTAAAACCGTTCGTTATAGGAATATTCGTAGTAGGATCCGTTCGTTATAGCATACCCCACTGTATATTCTTGGAAATAAATAGTAGTTTTGCTGAAACGTGATGTATTTCAATGTAAAATAGGATAAAATACATGACGGAAACAAAAGACTTTACCTAAGCTTCCGATGTTCTTGAGATGTTACTCGTTTTTTTAATAGTTTTCGGTTAAAATTCTGTTATATTTCAATGATATTCTGTTCATACTGTGCTTGATATAATACATTCACGGAAATGTTATATTTTTGCTGAAATTACGTACGTATTAAAGTGGAAAGTGGGATAAAATCGTGACGAAAACAATGACTTTCGCTTTCTTTCGTTCAAAAGATGTTACCGTAATCGCTTTTCGAATGGTTTAGTTAAACAACTGTTGTATTACAATAATATTCCCTCCAAATTGACTTGAATAAATACTTGAATGGAAATCTACAATATTTTTGTTGAAACTACACGCGTTTCAGTGTAAAGTGTCGTAATAATAAATGGTAAACAATTTGCCTTCTGCACTCTTGTTTCAGTTTATAGGATGTAGAGCGTTTTTACTGAAGGTTTTGTTGTTCCCTTACCCTCAAAAACGTGGGTCAAACTATAAACGAGGAATATCATAAATTAACGATTTATTGGTCAAAAAATCAGGGTCGACCGATAAACGAGGGGGGGGGGGGGGTTATAGATGAGTACTGTATATACGGTATGTTGTCACTGTGTGATTGCTTGTTTTAAAGTGGCGACCACGTGGTCACTTGTTGTCGCTGTGCAGCTGTGGCGCTCACGCATTCACACATACACACAAAAGTCCGCAAAAAAAAAAAAATAATAGTAATAATAATAATTAGTTTTCCAAAAGTCCGGATTCTCGGGTGGTCCGGATTTCTGGCATCCGGATTTTTGGACTTTTACTGTATTAGCCAAAATATTGTATCATATATGTTTAAGGCACATTTTCATTAAATAATCAAACTTCAGCTTCCAGTGAACTTGTTTTATTATGCACCTAATTCAGCCAAATGGAAGTTTACCAAAACGAAATAATGTAATTGGTGATGAAAAATTAGAGCCTGCAGTATTTCACATATTATATCATGATCCACTGTATAAAAGGTGTTTTTGTATGTAATATTACCATCCTTGTGATAATGCCCTCCCAGTGAAATTTGCCTCTACTCATTTTGATATTTTTCGGCATAAACCTCCCCTGTTTATATTTTCCAGATAGAAACTCACTTATAAAACTGCTAAAAAGGTTCATTAAATAACTTAAATGGACTTAATTTATTAATATATGCAACATAAAGTTTTGAGATGATTTTCTCCCAGTGAAATTTGCCTCTATCCTTATTAATATTTACAGGCAAGAGCGATGCCAGTTTATATTTTCCAGATAGAAACTCACTTATAAAACTGCTAAAAAGTTGCATTATGTAACTTAAATGGACTTACTTTATTAATATATGCAACATAAAGTTTTGAGATGATTTTCTCCCGGTGAAATTTGCCTGTATCCATTGGAATATTCTAGGCAAGAACGTCACTAGTTTATATTTTCCTGACAGAAACTCACTTATAAAACTGCTAAAAAGTTTAATAAATTACCATAAATGTGCTTACCAGATTAATACTAGTGTTAGTAAGATGGGATGACTCCAGCAGCTTGCCTTTGGCAATAACAAATTGACAGGCAGTACAGCTTTTACAAAAGGCGTAATATGACAGGGGACACAGCTTTTGCACTGTCATAATATGGGCCGTAAAACCAATAATGTAAAAAAAAATATATTTGTAAAATTACCAATACGTGTTTCTTTGTACGTTAATCGTATTGGCAATAAATATTCAATAAAACTACCAAAATAATTATGAAGAGGGTGACGAAAAGCAGCTCATAGCTACCTCTTCAATGTTAGGTGCAATTACAGATAGACCCCGACTTACGACGGGGTTAGGGACCCAAACCCAGGTCGTAAGTCCGACATGGTCGTAAGTCCGACATAAATAAAAAAAAAAAAGAAAAAAAAAATTAAATAAATAATCTACAATGAAATACAGTTCAGTAGAAGTAATGTATAATGAGGAATAGTTAGAGTACAGTAAAAGTAATAAATAATAAGGAATGGTTACAGTGTGACTGAGCACTTACCTTTAATGTAGTCAGCTGCATGCACATGGGGCCCCCATAATTTTCTTATTATACATGGAGACTACATTAACTGGAAACGTTTCGGTATAGGAAATGTGTGTCATTTAAAAAAAAAAAATTAATAAAATATCTGAGGCGGTCGTAAGTCCCGACGGTCGTAAGTCGTAGCAGTCGTAAGTCGGGGTCTGTCTGTAGTTTGTTTTCATGCCACCACACCCTTTCGTACGCTGCACTAAAAGGTTCTTCACATTTAAAAATACGGCTTTCGACATGAAGATATTCTTCAAGGGAAGATGTTGTTTAATTATATGGCCGTTAACCTTTTCCTGAATTACCATAGTGTTAATGGGCACATTTTACTTGGTCTGGTTCTGAATCCACACACCGAGTAAGTATTCCATTTTTATCATACATCACTACAATGAAAATACAGTACAGTGTATGGACTGATAATGGAGTAGCAGCTTTAGCACTACCCCTAATTTTGTCTTTGTTATCACTGATTGTTCCGATAGTGGAGCTAGTAAGGCCCAATGTTTTGCCAATGTAACTCAGCTTCTCCCATGGGTCAAACCAACTTAACACATATTTTTTTTTTCAAAGGTACAGTAATATCCTTTTGTGGTTTCTTGCCACCACTTGATGGCCTCTTTCCACTCATCTTCAGAATGCACAGTACAATAGGGGGAAAGCTGAACATTGGCTGGAGATTCAAACAGACCAAAACCATCAGTGTTGTTTTTGTGAGACTGCAGGCGCCTTGTGGCTACCACAGAGAATCCACAAGAAATGATTTAAATGGTATTGGTTAGAAATTGCACACAAAAAATACAAATAAAATAAAATACTGCAAGGTTGAGTTTTTTATGTAACCCCAATTTTTTAAACAGGGATTCTGTAATGCAGGGGATGCCTGTAGTATTCTGTTATGTTTATAGGGTTATTCAGGCTCATTTCACTCAGTGGATGTTGTAGGTGCAGTATAACTGGTACAACATGCTGTGGGGTATGAGATTGTTTGGTGTTCACTCAGGATGGGTTGGAGAAAGGAAACTCACAATGTGCTCTCTATATACATGTTGTATTGGCTGTACAATGCAGCTTGGTGCTGGGAAGGCAGCATGGTTACAAGCGTGATGTAGAGAGAGCTGGTTGGTGAGGACGCTCAGAGAAGGACAGCATGTGGGTCGCCATGCTCGCCAACGGGAAAGAGGACCGCCAGGCAGGCGGAGGAGCGAGGCCCGCCGGGCAGCGGCGGAGGAGGAGGTGTTGCTGGCTGCGGCTGTAGGTAGAGAGAGAGAGGCAGATCACCACGAGGTCAGGTCTTAAATGCCGGGGGTAGGCGTGGCTTAGCAGTTGACCCCCGCTCCGTGGTGTATGGCGGCGCTGGTTGACCTAGACCACGAGGCATACACTGGGGACTTGGTGGGGTCGGCTAGGCAGCGACAAACAGCGTTTGTAGGGGAGAATTCCACTACAATACTCCCCCTTCCCTCCAGGCGGTGTAGGAGACTTGTTGTCTGCAGGGTTGCATAGCACATGTGAGGCAGAACGGGCGGCGCGTGCCTCATGTGAGACAACGGCGATGGCATGGATGAGCCGGTCGCTGGGGACAACTGTCTAGATACACAATATCTGTGGGAGTAGAGAGGGAGAATAAGGGTGTGTGGAGGCGATGAATGTTGTGCTTCCCTCATGGCAGGTACAGAGTCGTCAGATGCGCCTGCTGGGGTGTGTGGGCCTGGGTCAGGAGCAGGGGCTGCGTCAGCAGAAGCGGATGAGGGCTCGTGACAGCAGCTGGGTCCACGACAGCAGCAGGGTGCAGGACATTAGCAGGGCGTACCTGGGGGAGAAAATAGGGGTGTGTGTGTCCGCACTCAGGAACAGAGGCTGCATCAAGGGCGGCAGGGGTTACTGCTGGGCCAGGGTCGGCGTCTGAGGCAGGACGGGTGTGCTGGGGTCGGTAGGACGTGGTGCTTGGGGGCAGGAAAAGGAGCTGGTGTCTGCTAGGAGAAACAGTGCTGCTCTAGGGTGTCTAACCTGTGGTGTAGAGACAGTAGTTGTAGAGCCAATGAGAGCTGCTTCTGTGTGGAAAAGCCAATCTTCCATGTTGCGTGAAGACTGGGAGCGTGATCAGTTTCTCCTCCATCCTGTGTGAGTGCGAATCTCCGGGAGTCACCATTTGTGGGGTATGGGTTGTTTGGTTCACACTCAGGATGGAATGGAGAAAGGAAACTCACAATGTGCTCTCTATATACATGTTGTATTGGATGTACAATGCAGCTTGGTGCTGGGAAGTGGCAGCGTGGTTACAAGCGTGATGTAGAGAGAGCTGGTTGGTGAGGGTGCTCAGAGGAGGACAGCTTGTGGGTCGCCAGGCTCGCCAGCAGGAGAGAGGACCGCCAGGCAGGCGGAGGAGCGAGGGAAGGCCGCCAGGCAGCGGCGGAGGAGGAGGTATTGCTGGCTGCGGCTGTAGGTAGAGAGCGAGATCACCACGAGGTCAGGTCTTAAATAGCGGGGGTAGGCGTGGCTTAACAGTTGACCCCCGCTCCGTGGTGTATGGTGGCGCTGGTTGACCTAGACCACGAGGCATACACTGGGGAATTGGTGGGGTCGGCTAGGCAGCAACAAACAGCGTTTGTAGGGGAGAATTCCACTACAATGCCCTTAAAATTTGCAGGGGTTAGGTTCTCAAAATTGCAGTGAACAACCAAATCCGCAAATTACATTTCCTGATGGGGGGGGGGGGGTACATTTTTACTTGTGTGTAAATAAATGCATATTCCCTTTATATGTTTGCCTTTAGGACAATTATTTCTTTTACCTGTACGTATTGTATATTGTTATGGTCATCTTCCCCTTCCTTCAATATTTGTTTTAGTTACCCATTGTAGTTAGTTTCTATTGTGTCCCGTTTTTCTTTAGAATCAAAATTCCAAGCATATGGTAAAGGCCTTTAAAAAGTCTTGATTATTTTTATATTAGTACAGGTAGTTCTGCTATAACACGATAATTGTGTTCTTGTAAAATATCGTGTTATAGAAAATCGCGTAATAGAAATAACAGGGCTTCTGGAGAAAATAGGGTTAGGTGCAGATTACTCGAAATAAAAAAATGTAGTAGTTAGCCTCACACAATGGATACCACAGTCTAAATAAATGTTACATTCATATCTAATAATGAAATCATACAGTAAATGTAACACTACCATGAAAAAATATGAATGTAACTTGATGGGGAAGAAGGGTGATTTTGAGGTTGATAACATCGAGCTTCTCTTCAAGTGTTATATCCTTTCTTTTACGATCATCACCGGGAATTCTATCACCAGAACGCTTCTTGGAGATATTCTTCTTTACCATATTCACAATTAATACCACAAAATTGGAGAAATAGTAAGCAAAAATCGCGTTATAGCAAACAAGCATTCCTTTTTATACAAATATCGTTCCTAATTCATAAATCGCGTTAGAGCAAATTCGCGTTATCAAAACACGCGTTGTAGCAGAACTCACTGTATGTATAATAGTATTTGTTTCATTACGTAAACTTTGTAGAATTTTTGTTTTGTTTTTTGTACAGTTATGAAAGATTGTAAGAAGCAGTTGTGAAGTATAAAAAGAATTAGTAATTATATGTTGATGAAACAAGAAAGTATTGGAACATTTTTGTTTTGGTGACACACTCTCTCGGTAGCTTGGTTGAAGAGGATAGGAGGGTCAAGCTTGTGTGGTGCATATTTATCTACTATTATCTGGGCAACCATGGATAATTATGGTATTAACTAAAGTGTAATATGTTCATTATAGTCAAAAGAATATTGTAGTCGAGAGAGAGCATTGTATTTGGTGGATATAGCATTATTCCGAGTGAATTGATTTGTGGCTTTTTTGTATGTGCATGGATGGAGAGCACATATTCATTATATTATGTTGTATCGTTTTGATTGAACCAATTTTAATGGGAACAGTGGCTTTAAAATAAATACCTGTCAGCTGTCAGGAGATTGTTAGCCAGAAATAAGGTAAGGGTCTGTGTTTAACATTTAATCTCTCTGTTAATAGAAGCTGTTATTTCAGTCTCCTCTGATATATTGGGCCTATGGGCTGACTGTACATCCTCTAGTGCAGGGGTTCTCAACCGGGGGGGGAACTTCCCCCCCTCAGGTTTTCAGGGGGGGGGGGGGAAACTGATACTAATATGGAAAAAATAAAGGATTTTCAGTATTATATGCATATTATTTCGAATGCACTTTTTGAGGCAGACAATCTTGGAAAGGAGGGGGAATGACATTCTGACATATGGTGAAAGGGGTTTATGGGGCAAACAAGGTTGAGAACCACTGCTCTAGTGAGTCCTAGAAGAGGGTGTGAAGGTTGTAACAATATACAGTATAATAATAATAATAATAATTGACGGTTTATTGAAAAAGTTCTGCAGCCCGAAGGCTGAAAATATACATTGGACATAAATGACTTATTACATACATTGGTGGTTTAACAAAAGCCTTCATTAGAGAAAGGTAAAGGAACATACAGTGAACAAACAGATTAATGTAGGTGTTGAACAGCAAAACGTAGTGTAGTAACTCCCTCCCAGATGGTGTTAGGAGGGACCTCACGTAGTGTAGTGGTTCCCTCACAGATGGTGTTATGAAGGGCTTCACCAGGTGTAGTAATTCCCTCACAGATGGTGTTATGAGGGGCCTCACGTGGTGTAGTAATTCCCTCACAGATGGCGTTATGAGGGGCCTCACGTGGTGTAGTAATTCCCTCACAGATGGTGTTATGAGGGGCCTCACGTGGTGTAGTAATTCCCTCACAGATGGTGTTATGAGGGGCCTCACGTGGTTTAGTAATTCCCTCACAGATGGTGTTGTGAGGGGCCTCACGTAGTTTAGCAATTCCCTCACAGTGTGTGCGTGTGCGTGCAAAACACATACAAATAAATAATAATGGCAAAATCCTCTCACAAATAATCAAAAACAAAAGTATTAAAAATGTGAGAGTCTACCTTCAAGTCCACACTGTGCTTTGATGTTAATAACAAAGCACAGAGTTGACTTGAGGGTAGACTCACATTTTTTCTACATTTGGTTGTTTTGTTTCTATTATTTGTGAGAGGATTTTCCCTTTATTATTTATTTGTATGTGTGTGTGTGTGTCTACACACACACACACACACACACACACACACACACACACACATACACATATATACAATACAGGTAAAAGACTTTATTGTCTCTAAAATGAATGGCTCCCTGTCCCAGTTGCAAAAATGCCATCAACTTTAAAACTACCCTTAGACATTATTGGGTATATCCAGGAGGTCATCCGCAAATAATCGAGGTCCGTGAATTGTCAGGGCATGCTGTATTAATTAAAACATAGCTACAGTAATACTGTAGTACTGCATTTTATATAAAATACTGTTCCATGGTGAGTTAACTTCATCCCTGTCTTTGTTTTACAGGTTTATGTGTCTGCCATCTTCAATATGGAAAGGATGGTAGATCACCTTGGCAGTACCATAAACACACCACAGCTCTTTGAGGATGATGACTCCCCAGAGTCCTTGGATGTTGGAAGTCTTTTAAGTGACAGTCATGGTCACAGTAGTGAAACAGAAAGTTGCTTTAGTGGTTTTGATTCACCCGATGAAATATTTTTACAGAAATATTATGAAAGAAAAAAAAAAATTCAGGCCACACGTGTAAATAAAATTACAAAACACGGAAGATTAGTTGATGAGAAAAAAAATCGATCTGTAACTAATGCACAATTCATTTTCTGTGAAAAATCTCCAGATGTGGAACATAGAGACAACAGAAAAGTTTATAAGACTGAACAGCATAAAAGAAAAATAGGTATTGCAAAGATAATAATAACATATTGTTCAAATGAAAATAGAAAGTGCAATTCTTTTAAAAGTCTGAATGGAGGAATGCAGGTTGTAGACAATGAGGGTCGTGGTTATTATCAAATACGCACAAATACGAGTACAGAAAATATGAAAACATCTTCCAGAGGCTGTCAGGTCTTGTGCCACAATATTAACCTTACACAAAAACATAATCAGTGTAAAGGAACTTATCCAGTTCTTCTTACTCATAGTGGACATTTTCCTACAACAAAAGTCCAGACAAATAATGATCATCTAACTTATAATTTTCCTGAAAATGAACTGAAGAAAGGGGGAATGACTGTGTACACTAACGTACTTCCTCAGTACGGAAATGTCCCCAAGAAAAACTTGTCTCCACAAAATAGAAATGTTCCCATGGAAGACTTATCTCCACAAAATAGAAATGCTCCCATGGAAGATATATCTCCACAAAATAGAAATGCTCCACTGGAAGATATATCTCCACAAAATAGAAATGCTTCCTTGGAAGACCTATCTCCACAAAATAGAAATGCTCCCAGGGAAGACCTGTCACCACAAAATAGAAATGCTCTACTGGAAGATATATCTCCACAAAATAGAAATGCTCCCATGGAAGACCTATCTCCACAAAATAGAAATGCTCCCATGGAAGACCTATCTCTACAAAATAGAAATGCTCCAATGGAAGATATATCTCCACAAAATAGAAATGCTCCCGTGGAAGACTTATCTCCAGAAAATAAAAGTGCTCCAATGGAAAAAACAGCACCACAAAATAGAAATGCTCCTATGGAAGACCTATCTCCAGAAAATAGAAATGCTCCCATGGAAGACCTACCTCCACAAAATAGAAATGCTCCCATGGAAGACCTACCTCCACAAAATAGAAATGCTCCCATGGAAGACCTATTTTCAGAAAATAGAAATGCTCCCATGGAAGACCTATCTCTACAAAATAGAAATGCTCCAATAGAAGATATATCTCCACAAAATAGAAATGCTCCCATGGAAGACCTATCTCCACAAAATAGAAATGCTCCACTGGAAGATATATCTCCACAAAATAGAAATGCTCCCATGGAAGACCTATCTCCACAAAATAGAAATGCTCCCATGGAAGACCTATCTCCACAAAATAGAAATGCTCCACTGGAAGATATATCTCCACAAAATAGAAATGCTCCCATGGAAGACCTATCTCCACAAAATAGAAATGCTCCCTTGGAAGACCTATCTCCACAAAATAGAAATGCTCCCTTGGAAGACCTCACTCCAGAAAATAGTAATGCTCCCCTGGAAGACCTAACTCCACAAAATAAAAATGTTTCCTTGGAAGACCTAACTCCAGGAAATAGAAATGCTCCCATGGAAGACCTATCTCCAGAAAATAGAAATGCTCACTTGGAAGACCTAACTCCAGAAAATAGAAATGCTCCCATGGAAGACCTATCTCCACAAAATAGAAATGCTCCCATGGAAGACCTATCTTCAGAAAATAGAAATGCTCCCATGGAAGACCTATTTCCACAAAATAGAAATGCCCCCATGGAAGACCTATTTCCACAAAATAGAAATGCTCCCATGGAAGACCTATTTCCAGAAAATAGAAATGCTCCACTGGAAGACATAATTCCAGAAAATAGAAATGCTCCCGTGGAAGACTTATCTCCAGAAAATAAAAGTGCTCCAATGGAAAAAACAGCACCACAAAATAGAAATGCTCCTATGGAAGACCTATCTCCAGAAAATAGAAATGCTCCCATGGAAGACCTACCTCCACAAAATAGAAATGCTCCCATGGAAGACCTACCTCCACAAAATAGAAATGCTCCCATGGAATACCTATCTCCAGAAAATAGAAATGCTCCCATGGAAGACTTTTCTCCAGAAAATAGAAATGCTCAAATGGAAGACCTATCTCCACAAAATAGAAATGCTCCCATGGAAGACCTATCTCCACAAAATAAAAATGCTCCAATGGAAGACCTGTCTCTACAAAATGTGAATGCCCTCATGGAAACTTTATCTCCCACACCTATAATTACATATCCAGATGAACCAGCTCCCAGCTACTGTGCTTCAGAGCAAATTAGAGAGGTTTCTGCAACAGAGGATGATGTAATGAATGACTCCGGACATTTTATTAAGGATAAAGATAATATAATGGACCACACCAATAATACTTGTCCTAATACTGAAGACATAAACCATTCTCTTGTTACTCAAACATCAAATGATACCAAAAAAATTTATACAGTTTATAATAGTGTCAATATGATGGAAGAAATTGGTGCAATAAAAGAAAACAAAACTGATGACACTGAGTGTGAAGATGTTTGTACCATGAACCTACCAACCTCTAACAACAGCACTAATTGCAGTTTGGGTGTTAAAGAAACAAAAGACAAACATTCAGACAGTATCAATGACATGAACAAAAAATATCTTACTGAAGAGTCAGTAAGTAATAGAAAAGCAAGAGAACCCTGCCATAACTCTCCAGAAAAATTGATTGATATTGTGAAAACTCTTTCTAATGTTTCCAGTAGCCAAACTGGCAATGAATTACCATTTTTAGAGAATCTTGTCAATCAAATATGGCATGAGCTGACTGTCCAAACACAAGCTACAGAGAATGCTGGTGACACTTCTAACATTAATTCAATTTTATCTGATTCCCCAGACAACAAAATAATATTAAGTGCTCAAAACCTTCACCAAGAAGTTTGTGAGATCATGATACAGGAATCTAATGAAATTATTGGTAACTCTGGCAACAGTAATACAGTTACATCAGACACCCAGAGGCCTCATATGACATCATCACCAAAAGATATTAATCAAGAATGTTATAAGAAGCCTAACTTAGGGCTTGAATCTGAGGAAGATGCAGGTGATATTGTCAGCTCTGTTTCTGATATGTATGACCTCCAGGGTAGAATGTCAGTGTCACCTTCAAATGGGCTTAAAGGAGAATATGAAGAGTTGACTCCAACACAAAACTCAATGGCTAGTACTGGTGATGCTGTCACTACTAATTCTGATCCACCTTATCCCCAAGGGAAAATGGAAATAACCCTCACGGACAGGTATTATATAGAAAATTGTGAAACAATGTCTTCAGTCCCAAAGTGTGCTGACAGTGTTGATAGTATCAACCCAAGTTGCAATCTGTCACACTCCCAAAGTACCAATGTAATATCATCACCAAGAAAACTTGATCCAGGAAGTTCTGAGGGACTGATCTCGAGCAATAAGTTTGTCAAGGAAACTTGTCATGGCACCAGTAGTAGATACAACTTATCAAAGTCTCAGTATCGTAAAGTAGAATCAGCAACAATCCCTAATGAGGAATTTTATGAAGAGGTAAACTTTAAACAAAATATTACAAGAACGTACAGTAAAGCAAACTCCAAAACCCTGGGAAAAAAATTTAAGTCATCTTCACAAAAACTTGATAAAGACACAGATAATAAGGCAGCCAGAAAGGAGAAATATAAGGAAGTATCATCAGCTGACATTACCACTTTTCATAAAATAACTAAGGAGTCGAGGAGACCACTAAGTTTACCTGAAGAAACAAGCCAAGAAAATTTTAAAGGGAACTCACTTAGAAACTCTTGTGAACAATCTCAGGGAAAAGATGTAGATGGGGATATAATCAAGAGAGCATGGCATTCTATATCTTCCCTACCATCAAATTATATAAGTGAATTTAGACCTTTTTCGGGGGCATGTAGCAGAAATAAAAGATATGACAAGAAATTGAGTTCAATGAATAATGTACAGGCAATTCCAAATGATATTGAGGTATTATCTATTGATCATAAGTATTTTAGCCATGATAACACATTCCAGAATAGTAGTGCAGATAAGAGTAATATTGATAGTGGTGTAGACAGTTTTACTACAAATAATTTTGCACCGTGTCATAACGCACAAAAGCATTCTGAAAGTACTGATCACAGCAATGATAGCAATATTATCAGTAAATCCTTTATTAGATATAAGTGTCAAGAGAAACCATTTGAAGTCAGCAAAATGTTGGGAACATTAAGGTCTTCTGCAGTTGATAAGAATAACACCAAAATAGCCCAAGATTACCTTGGCTGTTGTACAGAAAGTTCACAATGTACGACGTTTAATGACAAAGTTAATAGAAGCGGAACAGAGAGCATTTTGTACCCTTTTGATCGCGCTACATTTTTTAACGGTATAGGATTAGTAGGGAAGAATGTACATAATAACAAGAGATGCTCTCCATCTTCTGTTGCACACAGGACAAGAAAAGTACGTGCAAGAAAAGAAAGAGAACATACCAGAAAGGAGGTGATGCTGGAGACACCAAAGTTTAATCCTACTCAAGATAAGATTAATACTAAGAGCTCAGTGTCAAAGGAAAACAGTATGACTGTTGTTAATGACTTTTCATATAAAAGTATAAAGATGAGTTGCTGTTATAAAGATGAAGAAGAGTGTCAACCCAATGTTAAGGAATTCACTAATCTTGGGCAGAAGAAGAAAAAATCAAGAAGTGGCCAGAGAAAATTGTTATTCAAGTCTCTTAAGGAAGGAAGAGATGAAGCATCTTTGGCTGTAGGTGACAGTAGCAAAGATGGTAGTGTTGCTTGTTGTCATAGCAGGCAAGACTCTCTGGAATCTTGCCATAAAGATGATAATGGTAACCCGAACAATATTTGTGGGAAGCATGAATCTCAGTGTGTAATTGAAAAGCAAAATGAGGGTTTGAAAAAATCTGGTGACTCTACCTGTTTTAAAAACACAACAGAAAAATCAGTTGTTGAAGATAAGACGAACACAACACTATGTCAAGAAAACTATTCTTCTTGTCTGTGTAGCAGCACTAGTATAAAACACTTTATTTGTAATACATGTCGGAAGTCTTTCCAAAGTACAGACGAATTAAATTTTCATTGTACCACAGAATGTGCACACTCCCTGACATATGGCACACATAACTGCTCACAATGCTCTCATCCTTCACATCAAAGTTCTTCAACCTGTGTTATAGAAACAAACATGAGAAACTCCAGCGGTAAGCATGTGACTAAATTTACAAATAATAGATGTCATTCTCCTGGCATATCTTTATATAAGCAACCAGTAAAAGTACAAGATTTTACCATTACACAGAAGATTAATACTTCCCCCAATCCTCCAGATATTGTTGTAACTCATCTACATGTTCATCAGAATTCTTTTCAAGCCAAGGTACTCGGTAGAGCCTCTGTTGAAAAATTATGTCTTTGTGAGGAAGGTAAAGGAGAGGATCCAGAAGAGCCTTTCAGATATGTGGCATACAATGTACAGAATCCAGAGCAGCCAGTTAGATTTTTTGTAGATAATAGGGAGGATCCAGGGCAAGTTTTCAATTTTGGGTCAGATAATGGAGAGGATCCTGCACAGCCTTTTGGTTTTGGGTCAGATATTGAAGAGGATCCTGTACAGCCTTTTGGTTCTGGGTCAGATAATGGAGAAGATCAACAGGAACTATTCAGTTCTCGTGCAGATTATATCAGAATAATATCCTCAGAAAAAATGGTGGAGAATTTTTTGGATCCAAGCAAAAAATTACTTTGTGATTCCAGCAAAACTGAAGAGAAAATAAGTTTTGCTCCCCAGAAAGTTTTGAAATGCTCATCAGAAGAAAATGATTTTTTGGGATTTGAAGATGGAGTGCAAGACTATGAAGTGAATGAAAACTTTTTTCCATCCATTATTTTAAATAAAAAAAGTTGTATTAGATCTGCAAATGAAGAAAAAAACTATTTATGCTTACAGAACATTGAGGAAGACAATTGTGAAAACACAACTACAATAGATCCAGAATATAAATGTATGGAGTCTCTGGTAGAAGGTCCCACTTGTAATAAGTCTAACATCCCATTATTGATTCCCTCTGCAGAATTGGTACCTTCAGTAGACAATTCTACATTACCGGTATCTAGTGATCTTGATGCTAGTGGAGATTTACAGACACTTAATGATGTGAGTTTTGCTCCTCCCAGGAAGAGCAAAGGAATTGTAAGAAGAAGAGCAAAGAGACTTTTGGATCAGAACACATCAAAACTACTATTAACTTCAGGTGTTAAAAAGAGAGTAAGTCATACTCAACAGCCTTCAGAAAACTTTCCAATTGGGCAAGTACAAGAAAATACTTCTCTGTATGAGAAATATCCAGATAAGGCTGTAACAAGACAGAGTGTTCAAGTAAATAAATCAAGAGAATTATACTTGGCAGTTACAGTTGATTGCCAGCCAAGTGCTTCCAATACTGCTAAGCAATATGAACACAGGAACCTTAAGTTCATAAGAAGTGTAGTATGTAGTATATGTAGCCAGTATTGTTATTCAACAGGTGACCTGGTCCAACACATGAAAACACATTCATTCTGTAGGCTGTTTAAGTGTCCCCTTTGTCCACTAATTTGCACAACTAAAGCTTTTCTAACTGAACACTTGGTTTTACATAATGGGAAGAAGCATTTTGTTTGCTTAATATGTAAAGCTGTTTTTTCCCACAAGTATGAATTGAAAGCACACACCTCAATTTTTATGGGCGAGAAACCTTTCAGGTGTTCAGAGTGTGGCAAAATGTTTTCTCTTTGCTGTCAGCTTGGAGAACATAAGTTTACTCATACCTCAGAAAGACCTTTTAAGTGCGATTTGTTTCCTGGTGATTTCAAATTGTACGCAAATTTGCTCAATAATAGGAGAATCCACCTTGAAGATCAATGATACCAGTGTGATTACTGCAGTGCTTCTTTCTTTTTGTCACACAATTTTGCATTGCATATGAGAACCCAAACGAGAAAAATCTGTTCACTCCCCAATTTGTGATATAAACTTTAGATTTGAAAGTAGTTTGAGAAAACATGCAACTACAAAGCATCCTGGCTTTGAGTCCTGGGCTGCAGTTTTTGTGTACTTCCCTGATATATTTCCAGTAGGTAAAACTACAAAGAAAATAGTGTATTGGATTCCGGGTAACTCAGAATGAGTGTTCATTAGTTAAACTAAAATATAAGTGTGTAGTGTGTACTTTATTGATGTAAATAGAAAATTCCTGTGGTCTGTAAATAGTGATCTTAATGAACTTCCATGCTATGTGTTTAAATTTTATATTTTTGTGTATATTGTTTGCAAGAAGAGTGGTATTACTGGTTAAAAGAATATACGCTGACATGTTTACTATTCACATACTGTACTATATATTGTTATAGTAAATGCTGTACTGTAATGAGACTTAAATTCAGGAAAAATTGCATTGGAAAAAAATGAACTTAGCATATTGCAATAAACAGGAGTTCAATCAATAATAAGATTACCTTTATTTGTACAAGTTTTTCTCGTGTGATATGTATGCAGCATTTCCTATTTAATTGTCTACATACAGTATATCTCAAACACTATTTCGCTAGTCCAAACTTTTCCCTCTTGTTAAGATTAAAAATAATTCTTTGTGCTCATATTTTATTGTACAGGTATGTAATATCGGTCAGCATTTTATATAAGTTATGAGGCAGCCTTTGAGCACATATTAGCAGCTAAAGATAATCTTGTGTAGCTTTTATATGTATTGATATTAACCGACCACATATGGGGCCGACGGATAATCCAAAAGGTCGGTTAATAGTACATGAAGTCTATGGAAATAAAACATACATTTTCAAAGTACCTTTCCCTAACCTACCTCAGTAAGTCCCTCTATTATTTTTTTTTCATTTGCCATTCATATTTCAATAAAATTTGCTTTAAAACATTAACCACTTTAGCAAATAAATATGAACCAGCACAGAAACCGTGATTAAAAAATGGAAAAGTCAAAGAACATTTGTCATCACAAAAATTCTGACCAAGTCCCAGGTTGCTGACCTGACTTTCTCCTACATTTACGCACAATTGCAGGGTCTCAATTGTTTCTCTTACAATTGACAACACAACATACATACAGGTACATTGCTTCTCACTTTTGATTTTTTTTCAGTTTTGCATTTCTTTATGGTTCTTTATTACTGCAATATTATTATTATTATTATTAATATTATTACATTATCTACCCCCAGGCCCCGATGTGGGTCAGTGACCTGTGCCCGGGTGGGCTAATCCCCGTAAAAAGAGATTGAGCTTGCCAGGAAGACGTGAAATAGACACGCTGTTAACACAAGTTTTACAAACTCAGCACGGCTGTGAACAAGGAACTATTCACAGAGATACGTTAGATTTTGGAGATCATACAGGTTGACAGAATAGTTCAGGAGATTAATGACTTTCTTAATTAGATAACTGACACTAACTAAACTACTAACATCAGATTCTCTGATGTTTGGGGATGAAAATAATCTAACTTCAGTAGCAATTGGAAATTCATGGCTATCCCCAGGGACACAATCATGGGATGCCATTCGTACTGGCAGACTCGACATTCACTCGCGTAACAAGTGTTACCGTATTTTTAAGCTTGGAAGATGCTGCATCGTGGAAGACGCACCCTGATTTTGGAAATGAAATTCTTTTTTTTTTTTTTTTGCGGGTATTAGCCCACCTGGACACAGGTCACTGACCCACATTGGGGCCTAGGGGGTAATAATAATAATAATAATAATAATAATAATAATAATAAATACAAAAATGAAAAAAAAATCAAGAGTGAGAAACAATATATGTATGTTGTGTTGTCAAAGTAAGAGAAACAATTGAGACCCTGCAATTGTGTGTAAATGAGGCAGAAAGTCAGATCAGCAACCTGGGACTTGGCACAATTTTCGTGATGCCATACAGCAGCAGGGTCTACCAATATCTTCCCAGGCAGTAGTACCCTGTTCCTCCCTACTACCGACACCAGTGAAACCGTTGCGTGATAATTATACAGCCCTTTTGGCATAAGTACACACACTTCTTTGAATATCGTCACTTAGAACTGCTTATCGGTCGTCATTTTCATCAATTTAAAAATAAATCTGTATAAGAAAGTGAAATCTTTAATACAGCGCTCATTTTATACACCTGGTCACCTCATCTTAGGGGCTGTAGTGTTTACATTCTTTCTCTTGTTTTTGTCGGTATGACAACGACGGGAAATATTTTCCAACAGTAGAAGGTAATGTAGTGGAATTCTCCCCTACAAACGCTGTTTGTTGCTACCTAGCCGACCCCACCTATTCCCCAGTGTATGCCTCGTGACCTAGGTCAACCAGCGCCGCCATACACCACGGAGCGGGGGTCAACTACTAAGCCACGCCTACCCTCGCTATTTAAGACCTGACCTCGCGGTGATCTGCCTCTCGCTCTCTCGCTCACTCTCTACATACAGCCACAGCCAGCAACACCACCTCCTCTGCCGCTGCCCGGCGGGCCTCGCTCCTCTGCCTGCCTGGCGGTCCTCTCTCCCGCTGGCGAGCATGGCGACCCACAAGCTGTCCTCCAGTGAGCATCCTCACCAACCAGCTCTCTCTACATCACGCTTGTAACCACGCTGCCTTCCCAGCACCAAGCTGCATTGTACATTCAATACAACATGTATATAGAGAGCACATTGTGAGTTTCCTTTCTCCATCCCATCCTGAGTGTGAACACCAAACAATCACGAACCCCACAAATGGTGACTCCCGGAGATTCGCACTCACACAGGATGGAGGAGAAACTGATCACGCTCCCAGTCTTCAAGCAACATGGAAGACTGGCTTATCCACACAGAAGCAGCTCTCATCGGCTCTACAACTACAGTTTCTACACCGCAGGTCAGACACCCTAGAGCAGCTCTGCTACTCAAAGCAGACACCAGCTCCTCTTCCTGCCCCAAGCACCACGTCCTACCGACCCCAGCACACCCGTCCTGCCTCAGACGCCGACCCCGGCCCAGCAGTAACCCCCACCGCCCTGACGCGGCCTCTGTTCCTGAGTGCGGACCCACACACCCCTCTTTTCTCCCTCAGGTACTCCCTGCTAATGTCCTGCACCCTGCTGCTGTCGTGGACCCAGCTGCTGTCATGAGCCCTCATCCGCTGCTGCTGACACAGCCCCTGCTCCTGACCCAGGCCCACACACCCCAGCAGGCGCATCTGGCGACTCTGTACCTGCCGTGAGGAAAGCACAACATTCATCGCCTCCACACACACTTATTCTCCCTCTCTACTCCCACAGATATTGTGTATCTAGACAGTTGTCGCCAGCGACCGGCTCATCCACGCCATCGCCGTTGTCTCACATGAGGCACGCACCGCCCGTTCTGCCTCACATGTGCTATGCAACTCTGCAGACAACAAGTCTCCTACACAGCCTGGAGGGAAGGGGGAGTACTGTAGTGGAATTCTCCCCTACAAACGCTGTTTGTTGCTACCTAGCCGACCCCACCTATTCCCCAGTGTATGCCTCGTGACCTAGGTCAACCAGCGCCGCCATACACCACGGAGCGGGGGTCAACTACTAAGCCACGCCTACCCCCGCTATTTAAGACCTGACCTCGCGGTGATCTGCCTCTCGCTCTCTCGCTCACTCTCTACATACAGCCACAGCCAGCAACACCACCTCCTCTGCCGCTGCCCGGCGGGCCTCGCTCCTCTGCCTGCCTGGCGGTCCTCTCTCCCGCTGGCGAGCATGGCGACCCACAAGCTGTCCTCCAGTGAGCATCCTCACCAACCAGCTCTCTCTACATCACGCTTGTAACCACGCTGCCTTCCCAGCACCAAGCTGCATTGTACATTCAATACAACATGTATATAGAGAGCACATTGTGAGTTTCCTTTCTCCATCCCATCCTGAGTGTGAACACCAAACAATCACGAACCCCACAGTAAGCAAATGTAAACATGTATATCAACGTCTATATAAAACAAAAAATCTTTATTTAAAAACAAATTAAAAGTAAATAAACAACTCGGTTTTTTGCAAAACCAGTGATTGATTGGTTCTACATAATTATAAAACTGAAGAAAATAAGTCCTCCATTGTAGCTGTATTAAAATTAATGTAGAAAAATTAATATGGTTGTTTTAAGTAATGTTATTTAATGTTAATAAATGGAACAATGGAAGTAGCTAACAATTAAGGGTAAAAAAAAGTGAGAACACGTATGTAAGTGAGCACATGTATAAACATATCATCATTACTCTACATAAGAATATGAAAGCAACACTTATTTACTGTTCATATATATTTAAATTAATGCTTCTGAATTAAAAAAAAAAACTACCAACCAGTGGTAATAAAGTTGAAAACATAAGGACAGCCAATGTTGTAGTGTGTGTGTTTTTACTTGGATGACAAATTTGTATTTAAATTTGGAAGATTTTAATTTTGTGGGGTTTTTACAGTCTAAATTGGTATCCAAATATGAGAGCCTAATGTAAATAGGTGTCTAAGTATGAGAGCCTACATATAAAGAAACAAACATTCCTGCATTTGAGACCAGCAGACAACCTTTAGCAATTCCTCAATAGATGGCGCTGCCGCACCACTGCCATTAGTAAGCAAGGGTTTATTTTTTTTTTGCAATATATCAACAATATTAGTTAAATCAATAGTTTTATAGTACTGTATAGAGAATACTTGTAATTGTTAAGTACTGTAATGATGTAACAGTCATTGTAAGGGGCTGATTTCAAAAACCTCTGCTCCAACTCATCGACTAGTGTCCTGTAATCAGACATCTCTAAGTTAACTCAAAACAATGGCGTTCTCTCTCACATTCAAATTCACTTTATAGAGAAGTTGGTTTCAGGAAGTCAGAGAAAATGGACGGCACCTAAGCTTGGGAGCAATGAGAAAACGGACGCGTCAGATGGGAGACTCAACATGTTTTGTGGGCTATTGAGCGTAATATGAATCGTCTGATTTTACGTTAACTGACGTGTACGACCGTGGTCATTACACCATATGGCAGCAGGGTCTACCATTAGACAACACATTATGCTTCCAATATCTTCCCAGACAGTAATACCTCCCTGTTTAATAGCTGCCTGCCCGTTCGTAACCCGGGGTCCCCCTGATATTTACTTATGTAGTATATAATAATACCTTTTGCACCAAATGTTTACCACAGAATCACTATACTGTATAGTATATGAAAAGTTAACCTAAACTTTGTGGATGACGACCACCACAACGATTACAATAATAACGACACCATATGGACATTGCCGCTTAATGTCGGTGCTCCAGACAGGTGAGTTATATATGAGAGTATGTAGTGGAATTCTCCCCTACAAACGCTGTTTGTCGCTACCTAGCCGACCCCACCTATTCCCCAGTGTATGCCTCGTGACCTAGGTCAACCAGCGCCGCCATACACCACGGAGCGGGGGTCAACTACTAAGCCACGCCTACCCCCGCTATTTAAGACCTGACCTCGCGGTGATCTGCCTCTCTCTCTCGCTCTGCCTCTCGCTCTCTACATTCAGCCACAGCCAGCAACACCTCCTCCTCCGCCTGCCTGGCGGCCCACACACCGCTGCTGCCTGGCGGCCTTCCCTCGCTCCTCTGCCTGCCTGGCGGTCCTCTCTCCCACTGGCGAGCATGGCGACCCACAAGCTGTCCTCCTGTGAGCATCCTCACCAACCAGCTCTCTCTACATCACGCTTGTAACCACGCTGCCTTCCCAGCACCAAGCTGCATTGTACATTCAATACAACATGTATATAGAGAGCACATTGTGAGTTTCCTTTCTCCATTCCATCCTGAGTGTGAACACCAAACATCTCAAACCCCACAAATGGTGACTCCCGGAGATTTGCACTCACACAGGATGGAGGAGAAACTGATCACGCTCCCAGTCTTCAAGCAACATGGAAGACTGGCTTATCCACCCAGAAGCAGCTGTCATCGACTCTACAACTACAGTTTCTACACCGCAGGTCAGACACCCTAGAGCAGCTCTGCTACTCTAAGCAGACACCAGTTCCTCTTCCTGCCCCAAGCACCACGTCCTACCGACCCCAGCACACCCGTCCTGCCTCAGACGCCGACCCCGGCCCAGCAGTTACCTCCGCCGCCCTGACGCGGCCTCTGTTCCTGAGTGCGGACCCACACACCCTTCTTTTCTCCCTCAGGTACTCCCTGCTAATGTCCTGCACCCTGCTGCTGTCGTGGACCCAGCTGCTGTCACGAGCCCTCATCCGCTGCTGCTGACACAGCCCTTGCTACTGACCCAGGCCCACACACACCCCAGCAGGCGCATCTGGCGACTCTGTACCTGCCGTGAGGGAAGCACAACATTCATCGCCTCCACACACACTTATTCTCCCTCTCTACTCCCACAGATATTGTGTATCTAGACAGTTGTCGCCAGCGACCGGCTCATCCACGCCATCGCCGTTGTCTCACATGAGGCACGCACCGCCCGTTCTGCCTCACATGTGCTATGCAACTCTGCAGACAACAAGTCTCCTACACAGCCTGGAGGGAAGGGGGAGTACTGTAGTGGAATTCTCCCCTACAAACGCTGTTTGTCGCTACCTAGCCGACCCCACCTATTCCCCAGTGTATGCCTCGTGACCTAGGTCAACCAGCGCCGCCATACACCACGGAGCGGGGGTCAACTACTAAGCCACGCCTACCCCCGCTATTTAAGACCTGACCTCGCGGTGATCTGCCTCTCTCTCTCGCTCTCGCTCTCTACCAACAGCCACAGCCAGCAACACCTCCTCCACCTCCGCCTGCCTGGCGGTCCTCTCTCCCGCTGGCGAGCATGGCGACCCACAAGCTGTCCGTCTCTGAGCATCCTCACCAACCAGCTCTCTCTACATCACGCTTGTAACCATGCTGCCTTCCCAGCACCAAGCTGCATTGTACATTCAATACAACATGTATATAGAGAGCACATTGTGAGTTTCCTTTCTCCATCCCATCCTGAGTGCGAACACCAAATCCCGAACCCCACAAGTATAGACAGAAAATTAAAATAATTAATAACTAATATTAAAGAGATTCCAACTTAATCCTATGTGAGTTTTTTATTTACCCATATATTTATTTTTTCTTTATTTACCTTAATTGTATTTATATGTGTACAGTTAAAATTTTAACTATTCATCTGGATACCAGATATTGAAAATACAGTTGGGTCTTCATTTACTCTGTCAAGTGAACCCCCGGAGTAATGTGTAAAACGAGAAACGCGTAAATGAAATAACAGAACATATGGGATTAATTGAAATAGAGACTGGGCCGACTCCCAAACTCCACTTTTTCCGACACAATACCTACGTTGTAGTAAAAATAACATCTTAATTTTATGATGGTATGCGCATACAATTAATATTTAAGAGAAATACAGTCGCCAGGTTAATGTCCATTCAAATAATGGACTTAACTCCCGCCCCCGCCCCTCTTCCCACGCTCGCTGGCTCCTCCCTTTCTGAGAAATGTTTGGGTGAAATTATTAGGCTTACATTTTTAGTAATAAATAATACCTCAAACTAAAGTTAGGATAATATAATTGACATTGCCGGATTCTTTGCAAGACCAGGAATATTTTGAATATAAACGTCATATATTTTGCACAAAAGATAAAATTTTGGCTCTTTCTAATCAAAATTCTTACATTAGATCTAAAATTTGTACGTCTAATGCAAATTCCATGATGTTTATATTTAAAATAATCACAATCTTATAAGAATTTCAGCAATGTAAATTATATTCTGGCTGGGTAATTTGTATGAATTTTATGAGCTTGTAGTGGAATTCTCCCCTACAAACGCTGTTTGTCGCTGCCTAGCCGACCCCACCTATTCC
>CAUDMG010002277.1:502500-600000 GCA_958450375.1 Homarus gammarus | reverse complement strand
CCTCATTACAAAATACATAAACAATCTCCCATTTATTGTCATATGCCAATAATGTACATTGCATAAGCTTATTTGGTTATACACTGGACATCTGGACCGAGCGGGGAACATATACGTATCACATTTGCAGTACTTAACTCAGGTTTTACGAAGTGCTAGCATACGTTATGTCAGTATCTCTGTTCATACCTCACCAACATGAGGATCCTGACCCCCGAGGTCAGCGGTGGCGTAGTGATTAGCTCTTTTTGACAGTCACGTGAGGTCACAATAATAACACGTGTCTTGTATTGCAGGCTTGTGTAATGTTGAATATTAATGACAATATATAGGGATGTCGGTTTTCCGGTTTTATCGTTTGTCTGGCAGAGTCGTTGCTCCATATCTGGCAGCAGGCGGACCATGATTCGCTCAACGACGGGCACGGGCAATCCGCTGGTTTGCCCGCCAATTTTGCCTGATAACGGGCATTTAGCGCGTGCCCGCCGGGCACTGCTCGATCGTGTGGACGGGCCTTTAAACCAGAACAGGATGTCCCCTCCCCTCATTGCTCTCCACCGCAAACCCAAGATGCCAACCTAGAAAATGCAGCAGCGACTAGGGGATGGGCATAGCTCTAGTAACCCATGCCATCATACTCTACCTTTAAGCTATTATACTACAGTTTTCTGCTGCTAAGCTACATCTTTTGCCAGAAATGTACAACAATTAAGCTTTTGCTAAAATACCATAGTTACCCATTTCAATAAACTGATATTCTTACCAGTGTTATTACTACTTCAAGCAAGAGCACTATATAACTAAAACAATTACCTTACCACAGCTCGGCACCTCAGCTACCCTGAGAGATTGGAGCGCCTGAACTTGCCTAGCTTATACTACAGACGGGCAAGGGGGGACCTAGTTGAGGTTTATAAGCATCTCAGGGGGCACTACTCAGTTGAGTGTCCTTACTTGGAGCTGGCGGACGCTCGCCCCACAAGGGGTCACAGCTCAAGATTGAAGAAGCCGCAAGTCCAGAAAACCGTGAGGGCAAACTTTTTCGGAGTGAGGGTTGTAAATTCTTGGAACAATCTACCAGAGAGTGTTGTGACGGCACCGAGTGTGAGCTCTTTCAAGAGAAGACTTGACCAACACTGGAGCGGGTTCAGGTACATTCAGGAGCCGGTGCATGCCCAGTATTTGCCAACAGTGCGTGACAGAGACGTGACCGATCGCCCGGGCGGCTAGCGAGCCGACCTTTTGGTGAAGAATATAAAGGAAAAGAGACGTGACCGATCGCCCAAGCGGCTAACAAGCCGATCAGTGGCGAAGAGGATAAAAGTAAATAAAAGTTTACACCTGTTACCTGTACAGTGCTAGCAAATATATCTGAACACTTCACTGCTACTGTACACATCAACAATTCCTCCCCTTCAACTTGAAGTTTTATACCATTAGTGACACTTGGTGCACCTATTCAACCTAATATGGTCTCAGATAGAACAATGGAATAGATATGTTGTTAGAAAAATTATTATTAATAACATTGTCATAGCATTAAATTCTTAAGAAAACAACATTACATTCACTCCAACTCTATTATCCAATGACAGTGAGGCAAGTAGATATTCATTGCCCAAAAATTTAATGAAGCTTTTTTTACTATTCTGACTAAGTAAGAAGAAAAATAAATACTGTAATCAGTTCCCTTTAATATGAATGAATGAATGACCAACACTATAGTTACACTTAATGGTGACAAATGAATTAGTGGTTATTTACATAAACTGAGAGGCAAACAAGTATTGGCTCAGTCTTAAATAAAAGAATGGGTGGAGATGACCAATGCCTATAATGTTTTGAGAAAAATTTACTTAAGGCCATCTGTCAGGTTCCAGAGGGGACAATGTACTGTATTATAAATATATAGATAAAAACACAGTACACTGGTAATGTAGCTCGCAGCATAACAGATCCTGTGACTGTGAATCAACATATAAATGTAAAACTGAAGATGATCAAACAAAACAAGAGTCTGGCACAAATTATTAATTTTCCCAAACAGAAAAATTTAAATTACGTGAATATACAATACAGTAACACAAATCTAGTGTCATCTACTTATGGCCATTAACCCTCTGAGTGCTATGAAAAACTTTAAGGATTTTATTCTGGTTAAAATCAGCTAATTTTATTCAACTAAGGGTAAATTTTTGCAACCAGAGGATTAAGGATATTGACATGAAGATCACACAATCTCAAAGTTTTTGACAAGTATGAAATAATTTATCATCTAAATTACTGACATGTATACTTTAAATAATCTAAATACTTCAGAATACACTTTTGCTTTGTGCGTTGGTTTCTGAAAAAATACAATTATTATCTTTGATTCTACAATATCTCTGATGAACAAGTAATTTCACAATGTAGAGTAAGTAAACAGAAGTAGTACATCATTGCCACCATATTATCTATAAGTAACTTCATTATGCTTTCACCTGAAACATATTTTATTCAGGTATATCTTAGGGTTTCCCGGTCTTAGAAAATGCAAATATAAGTACACTATTTCCAAGTATAATATAGTTTTATTCTAGATTCCTAGTTTTGTTGCATTTCCTCGGCTAGAACAATCTTAATAAATTTGTGTAACAAAATATGTTGCAACATTGCTTAATGTAGCATGATTGAATAAAATGTCCTTTAAAATTAATTCAGGAAGCAATAAATCAGTGGTTCTCAAGCTTTTTGGAGCTGCAATCCCCTATAATCAGCCTTGAATCCATGGTGCCCCCCAATCTCATTAGGGCCTAAAAACACAGTTTTCAAGTTCCAGCTAGTACATCATCTTTATTGCCTTTCCAGATCCAAATAAGTAAACAGACTGAGTTGACAGGGGTTGAAGTTGACGAAGGTCAAGTTGACGGGTTGGATTGACCGACCACCGTATATATCTGTAGCTATTCTGGAAGTGCTTAAAATAAATTGGGAACCACCAAGCTATGGTAACACTGTCCCGGCTTAGTCAAGCAGAACTGTAGCTCTGATACACATTCAAACACCAGCATTGTTTTTGCAGCTAAATTTCCATATTTTATGTTAGTTTTTCTATTACTTCTTTACCTCTGAAAATGTTATATTATCCTAGTGGGGGACCCCTGGAATAGCATGACATCTCTGGCAATAACACATGAATTTAAGACTGAGATTATTGAATCGCAGTTTACGCTGCCATGCCAATTTTTTAATTATGAATTTATTTCAGTGGGAAAATATATTCTTCGTCAGAAATTGAAACGTCCACCAGGTTAAGAACCACTGTATAAGATAATTTCTCTGGCCGAGTGCAAAAGGAGCCAAAGTCCAAAAATGCCAATTTTGACTTTAACCCATGAAACAATACCTTAAATGAAGTACTTTTTAGTGCAAGGAGAGAAAATCTCTATCTTCAATGGTTTTGTGAGCAGGCAAGGTGTTTTGGGCCAGTGTTATACCAAGCTTTACTTTTGGGAGGAACAAGAAGAGTACAATCTTAACAACAAAGGAAGGGCTAAGCAGGGTTAACTGGTTCACAAAGGATATCCTTCCTTATATCTCAAAGGCAACCAACTCTTCTACAAAGCCTTAAAGAGGGACAAGTTGGGGAATGATGATGATCATGAAGATGAATCACAGGAGATGGAAATCTAAGATGTCTAGTAGCTAATGGAAGCTTGTTAGTATTGAAATATCACAGGTTATTTTGTATTTTATCATGTTCCTACCAATTTTTACTTGAAAATGATAATTAGCATTAGTATTATTTTAACAAGTGTTGTTTAGGATTCTTGGGTTATCATGTTTTTGTAATAAATTCAGTAAAATACTCCTGTGGGTATAGTAAATCGTGTTTTATGTTAGATTACAAGTTTCAGAAACTGCAATGCTTTTGAAGCTGCTTATGGCAAATACAGTATCCATGCCATTATAAGTTTGGTTTTATATACAGTACAGTATTTTTGTTTGAATAAATTAAAATAAAATTTCTGTGTCCACTTCCTACCCTACATTATGAACACTTACAACATTCAAGAACTTAATTACGTACTGTTATAGAGTATTGGTTGCAAAACTTCAGGTCACCTTAATACAAAAAGAGCCAAAGTCACTCTAATGGCACTTCCGATTTGCACTTGGGACCTCTTATTTATACATAAAGTTCTCCACTTTCATCTTGCATTTGCCTTGTAAACATGTATCTAAAGGCTGATATTTTAATAGGATTTGAAATTATATTTTGCCTCTCCTGAAAATAGAATTTTTTGACAATGACCCTTTTTTCACTCGGCCAGAGATTTATTGGAGTACAGTACAGTATTTTGATTTCTATACAAAAGATAGTTAATACAGAAGACATTCTTCTTAATCTTTCATGTATTGAACTGTTTTAGGTCTGTACAGTAATCTCCCCTTAGCCAGAATAATTGGGGCAGAGCGATTCGGGGTTTGAGAGATTTCCGGGTACAGTACTTCGACAAAATTTCTCATACCCAGAAAATTTCCCAGGACTGGCAAATGTTTCCTCATCGGGCTGGAGTTGGACAGACTCAGAGCTGTATTTATATGTGCAAACACTACAGTACACGTATAATATATTGTAAATAAACAATATATACGACTGTATACACTAGAACAGTATACTGTATTGTACTCACCAGCAAATGGTGTTGTCTTGATCTTGTGATGCAGGCAGGTCAAATGGTGATATGATACAGGATGGCGTGCCTTTGTGCTGTACCATCTCCTGTAGCAGGTGTTGCAAACTTTCAATCTCCTCTCCCTCCATGAAGGAGGGATTGTACACTCACTGTATACATTCACCCTCCACACAATAGCACATACCGTTCACTCTATTATGCACAGTACATTACGCATGGTACTTTCACACTTACTGAATGTACAGTACAGTATACATAACTGTCATCACTTTCTACATCTTAACGCTGCTTTACCACTGCTTTAACAGTATTCTTAGCCGATTATATGTTGGTACAGTACAGTAATGTATAGTACGTACTGCACAACAGAGAATGTATCCAAAAACAGAGTGAGCGAGTAAACAAGATTGCGCAATGGCAGCAGACACTGAACTAAGACTGTCATGATGCTAGAGCTTGAGGAGATAGGCTACAAGATACATCAGCCAATCATAGGCATCCAATGCAGTCACATGACAGTATAATGGACATTTGTAGCTCACAAGCACTCTGAGTCTACCTACCCATGTGCCTGGCACATGTCCCCGAATCAGAAACATGAAGCAATCACTCGGAAATTCGTTCGAATGCCTGGAATGGAGATTTTTTCTCGGAATTTCTCGGAATGATAAGAAAAATATTCTGGGTATGAGAGTTCCAAGGTTTGAAGATACCAGCTAGCAGAAATATTACTTTAGTATTTTGTTTTTAATTAAAATTTGTCACTAATCAAACTACGATGATATCCCCGTTAGCCGGAACAATTGGTACAGAGCACTTTCAGGAATGAGACATTTCCAGATAATGAGATGGCTCTCTCAAACCTGGAAAAACTACCCCATTCTCAAAATTTTCCTGAAATTGTGCATTATTTCATTTTCGAAATTTGCTCCCAGACCTTGAAAAAAAATTTGGGGGGCATTTCTGGAGTTTCCCAGAAAAGCACATTATTTCATCCTCGGAATTTTCTCCAAGACCCAGAAAAAAAGTGGATAGTTTCTGGAATTATCTCAAAATTTTCCAGAATTACACATCACTTCATCCTCAGAATTTGCTCCCAGACCCGGAAATAAAATGTGGAGTTCCAGAATTTTTCTCTGAATTTTCCAGAAAAAGCGCCTGATTTTCAACCTCGCAAAATCGTTCCCAAACCTGGAATTTTCAGGAAAAATTCTGAACAAATTTCAATTCTGGCTTTTGGAGAGTTCTGGCTAAGAGGGATTCCAACTTATAGAGATATTACTTTTAAAATACAAACTGTACCTGTACTCATGAACCAGGGAATGTTCACATTGAATTGATCTAAATACAGTAGTTCTGTTTTTATGTGTAACTTGTTATTATCTAAGCCCATACTCTGTAATTAAAAACTGATTGATTGTAAGACATACATGTTCAGAGTCAGTAAATTACCGTTAATATTAATTGGGTTGAATATAAAATACACGTTGGCCCTGTTCAATTTTCTCGACCACCTTTAGCAATGTGTACGTGTGCTTTCATCTAGTCTTTATAATTATTATTAAAGTAAAATTTGTAATAAGCACAAGCCAACCGGATTAAATTTTTCTTCCATTTACGGTGTGAATTACTATTGTGGGAAGTGTGGAGTGTAAGCAGGAGATCCACTAACAAGAGACTACCCTCACTTTGAGAGACTGCAGTATTATGGGCAGGTAGGAATATAATTAATTCAAGGTGTGAAATATTTAGACAGGTGATGGGGAACCAGAATAGAAGTGATATAAAAATATGCTGGAGATGATAAAGTACAGTATATCAAAAGTTATAAGAGATAATTACAGGAAGTTTGAACGGAGTTGAAAGATAGGATGGAAAGAGAGCACTCACAAATGTTAGATGTGGTCATCGACTAATGGAGTCTGTAAAGCTGTTCGTATATAAAAGGTAAGATACATCGAGTCACCACAGTCTGAGGATTAAAACAATTTCCTCTATCACTTTGCAGATTTTAGAGTGAATGTCACTTTCTGAAGTATTTGGATGAAAGCCAAAAAAAAGTCACGTTACACTTACCGTGCCATATGTTCTGAAATCCATGATGAACAATTTGGGTAAAGTTTCCCATGCAGACTCGAGCCTTGAAGCTTTGCTGTTATTTTTCCCCAATTATTCATCAAGGGTTCCAGAACATAACACTAGGGAGGTGTAACAAGACTCTTTGCTGTGGCTAAACACATCACTGTAATATATGACCTACAGACAGATGAAACTCACTATAAATGAATATTTTGACTATACATATTGTTTGTTTAACTACTTACCGGTAATGGCTATATAGATTATTCTGCAAATTCCTTTACCTTTATCATAAAATTAAATCTAATGTAGTTCTAGGTGGGTGTACTAGCCTGATCTCACTATGAGGTACTGCTGAAATGAGGTAATAATGTGTTATTATATTTCATTAGAGTAGCCTATAATCACCTAATTACAAGAGCACTGGAAGATAAAATCCCATATTAGGGTACATTTCAGTTCTGGTTTTTAGCCAAAACATGGAGAAGAGTTTTCCCTTGCACATAATGCATTTAACATTTATGTGTACATTATCTAAAAGTAATAAAATACCATGAGAACTGCTCACCCCAGCTTTTGTTGAAATTAAACTATTAAATGAGGGACTGCACAACATATCTGGATACAATTAAACTACCAATAGCACAGTAATTATATATAAAACAAGACAGTGTCCTTAAGGATAATAGCAATTTAATGTACAGTACTGTACTGTAGTGTGAAATTAAAGCTATTACCTGTAGCACAATAACTTCATGCATTTCAGAAATATGCATATAAATCTCCAGATGTTGTATTACGTGATAAATTATGTACAATAAGTTATTGGTACTGTTAGATAGTGTCCCTGCGCATAGGTGACGGAGGCACAATAATGGTGGGTGTAGGCAAAAGGAGGGACGAGCACTGCTGTGTAGTTGGATGACTATTGTCGTTGCTACCCCCTGTGGTATCACTGGGCGCAGGTGGCACACTGGGGGTTGAGTTTTGGGTGGGGTTGATGGTATCCTGAGGGGTGGATATGGAGGAGACATTGGCATGGCTCTCCTCAACGGTGGGAGGGGGACCAGAGACAACAGAAAAGGTGTCCCGCCGACGAGATGAAGGTGCAGCCCCAAGCGGGAATGGTGATGGGCACAAACTGCCCCTGGATGAGACAAAGTTAGATTATTGTAGTGGCCTTTAAGGAAAGTTTTAGCTGTGAGGAGCATTACAGATGATAAAGGGTGCTGAGGTCATGGGGGTAAAGTGATGGTGGCATGGGGAGGTTGCATGAAAGTAGAAAGGGTGGCACAGAAGTAGAGGAATTAGGTGGCAAAGAGGAGGGATGGCACAGAAGCTGGGTGACACAATGGCTAGGAGGCACAGAGGCAGGGTGGCACAGAGGCAGGGTGGCATAGATGCGGGACGAAAAGGTGAGGAAGCAGGGACTAGATGGGTGTTATGAGGATGATGACAATGAGAGGCTGTACAATGTATTCTCGCTTTTAGTGACAAATTACAGATTTTTACAATGTGTTATTTTAATCTATTTACAGGAACACAATTTGAAACTTAATGAATCTTCATCAAAATGAAGCCTTAAACCTAATTAATTAGCTTCATCAAACATTAAAAGGAAAAAATATTCTCTTCTACTAATAATATAAATACAGTACTTTATCCACACATGATTAGGAATGTCAAAACCCCATTTTAAGTTATTTATCTATATTATTTACCATTAAAATATGTAATTGAAAAGGAGGGAGGGGTACTTTTCAATATCTTAAAAGTTACCTAGGGGAGACTGAGAAGTAAGGACTGAGCCTGGGTGAGGCAGGGTTCGTCACGTCCGAGTCAAAGTCATAGCGTCGCTCAATCCTGGTGAGTCTCTGCTTGACCTTCTGCTGGGTACTTGAGTACTCAGCCAGTAGCCGAGCCAGCCGGGTATTAAGAGTGTCGATGGATGTCTCTGGCAAAAGAATTAATTATCGATGTAGCTTAGGGGAGTAAAGTTCAGTACAGTACAGTAATCATCAGAGATGGTTGTGTAGCAAGAAAATGTGATGAAATTATCTGATGCATGAGAGAACAATATGGTAGATGTAGTGCTTTAGCAGCTGCAGGTCATTGAGGGGAGTGTGATATCTTAGTAATACTGTACAAGTATATGAGTAAGTGAGGTGAATATTGTATAGCGGAAGGCAAATTGTTCCAGTTCCAGACAGAAGGGGAATGAAAGGGGTTATTTTGTAAACTCTGTGGTTCCACCCTGATGGTGGATTGGAAGCATAAAAGAGAACGAGCAAATAAGAGTCCTTGTAGTTGTCAGAAATTTTTTTTTAATCTTTTAAGATGTATGTTCACACACACACACATGACTGACAAATACAGAAAAGTGGAAGTGTGATGAGGAAGGTTTCATTATCCAATAATAGATTCTTCAAACAGTTATCAAAATCACTGTAATTTACAGTCTAGAATACCAGCACATCACAGAATTCATGTCAAAAATACACTGCATGTTTTAAAACAGGTGGTATAAAGGTTAGCAACACGTGGTTCACATTATGGTTTATTGTGGCAGTAAGTAATGAGCATTACAGGCGACAAAAGTAAAGATTGCTGAAGCATGTGACCCTCTCTGAGAACCTATTGCAGCAGTTGGACTTATGTGTGAAGGTTATCAAAGCAGGAAACCTTGTCTAAAATCTTATTACAGCAGGGCACTTGTCTCAAAACTTATTGAAAAATGGGACCTTGTTTCAGTACCTATTGAAGCAAGAGACCTTGTCTTTACACCTACTAAAACAAGGGATACTGTCTCAGAACCAATCAATGTGGGTGATCTTAAGACCTACCGAAGCGGGAAATCTTGTCTGTGATGGTCTCCTGTTGAACCTCAGCAGCCTTGAGGCCCTCCTCGTCTAGCAGTCCGTCCTTCATCAAGAGCTGCCGACCCCGCTCCATCAGTGACTTCTTAGCCTCCGGGTACTGCAACAACACCAGTCTCGAGTGAAAAAGTTTGCATGGGTAGGGAGAGACAGATAAATATAAAGACAGACAGAATTGAATTGAAACAGTTTATTTAGCCAGAAAAACACAGATAGAGAGTGGATAATAATAACAATATTAACATGACTGAGCCAGTTGAGAACCTGAGCTCTCTTTTAGGCACCTGATGTATACATTTATCTCAGGGAAGTATTATGTAAGATTTAGTAACATCTGGAATATTACAATAGCATGGTGGTAATAAGAACATCTCATAATGTTACCACGGTTATCACTTCAATATTTATTTTTTTTATTTTAATTTTTTTTTAAATTATAAGTACAGTAGTATCCCGATTTACGCAGTCAATTGAACCCACAGGGTACTGCGGAAAGTGAAATCCGCGTAAATGGAACAACAAAACATATGGGATTAATTCCAATAGAGACTGGCCCGACCCCCAAACTCCACTTTTTCCGACACAATACCTATGTTGTAGTAAAAATAACTTCTAAATTTTATGATGGTATGCTCACACAATTAATATTTAAGAGAAATACAGTCCCCAGGTTAATGTCCATTCAAACAATAGACTCAAATCCCCCCCCCCCCCCCCCCCTCTTCCCAGCTCACTGGCCCCTACCTCTGAGAAATGATTGGGTGAAACACTAGATTTTAACATTTAGTAATAAGTAATACCTCAGACTAAAGTTAGGATAATATAATTGACATTTCTGGATTCCTTGCAGGTCAGGGAATATTTTGAATGCAAACTTCATATATATTGCACAAAAGATAAAATACTTGCTTTGTGTAAACCAAATTATTACATTATATCGAAAATTTGTATGTCTAATGCAAAATCCATGATGTTTATATTCAAAATGATCATCATATTGTAAGAATTCCAGCAATGTAAATTATATTCTGGTCCAGTAATTTGTATGAATTTTATGAGCTAAAACAAATATCTTCAGTTAATAAAAAAAAAAAATTCTTCACGACACTACCTGTCAATCAAAGTACCCCAACTTGCTTCCCCCCCTCTTCCAACTGCGCCAGATGGTCGGTCGGTCCCAACCCTCCCCCCCACCTTCCCTCCCTACCAGAGAAATGTCGGGTGAAAAAACTTCAGACTAAAGTTAGGAAAATATAATTGACATTGCTGGATTCCTTGTAAGACCAGGAACATTTTGAATATAAATGTCATATATTTTGCACAAAAGATAACATATTTACTCAGAGTAAACATTAGATCTAAAATTTGTATGTCTAATGCAAAATCCATGATGTTTATATTCAAAATGATCATCATATTGTAAGAATTCCAGCAATGTAAATTATATTCTGGCCAGGTAATTTGTATGAATTTTATGAGCTAAAACAAATATCTTCAGTTAATAAAAAAAAAATATTCTTCACACCGTGCCAGATGGTGGTCGGTCCCTCCCTCCCCCCCACCCCCCACCAACCCTCCCTACCAGATAAATGTGTGGGAAAACCAGAATATTTACCTTTTTAGTAATAAATAATACCTCAGACTAAAGTTAGGATAATATAATTGACATTGCTGGATTCCTTCTAAGACCAGGAATATTTTGAATATAAATGTCATATATTTTGCACAAAAGATAACATATTTACTCAGAGTAAACATTAGATCTAAAATTTGTATGTCTAATGCAAAATTTATGATGTTTATATTCAAAATGACCATCAAATTGTAAGAATTCCAGCAACGTAAATTATATTCTGGCCGGGTAATTTGTATGAATTTTATGAGCTAAATAAAAAAAAAAAATTATACTTCACGTGTATATGGGTAGATGAACCGTGGAAAGTGAAAGTTTGGTTCTGGCGAGGCACGCGTATATGAGAAATCGCTTAAAATGAAACCGCGTAAAGCAGGGTAATACTGTATGTACATAAATTACAGTGGAATTCAAAAATATAAGTATAATGGGGTAGCAATACAACATGGGTTGTACAGTATTAAGGTTGAACAAGAGGACAGAGCTGTCAGGATTATGTCTAGTAAGCAAATATGTTTATTGCAATGGTACTTTCTTATCTATTTATATGATAATTTCCGATAAAACGGCTTTGATGGTACCATAAAAGCAGGTACTGTAAAGATAGTAGGTATTACAAGAAAAATTAATACTTAGACACTAGATATTTTTTAAGAGATGATTTAAAGGAAGGGAGCGTAGTCTTTGCTCGGATGGGTGGGGGTAAGTTGTTCTACACCTTTACACAGTTATATTTTATGGAGGTCTGGGACTGAGAGGCACACATGGGGGATGGTCTTAGCAACTCTGGGTGCCTTAAGTTGTATCTCTGATTATTCAGGAACTGGAAATAATTATTGTCAAGCAAGTGATTGATAGATTTGCAAACAAAGATGGCACAGCAGTAGGTGTTAATACAGTCATGCATCGCTTAACGTCCTAGATACGTTCTTGAAAATGTGACGTTAACCGAATTGGACATTGTCCGAACGTCACATTGTGAACTTTGTATTTATATTTACGTGTATGTGGAATATTGCAGTGTACTTGTACTGTACAATATTGACTAGATAACGTACACAAGAGGTTAAGAACATAAACCAGTAACATAGGCATTTCTTATATCTGTCAAAACTTATTATGGATATATAGTTACTGTACTGTATCATCATACTCCTGGCAGCACAATCTATAAGAACACCCGATGCATGCGTGAGAGCACCTGCTCTGAGGCCACTTACGTCCCGTTGTCTGAACTAGTTTTTTTTATCCCCATTATTTTTGTGGGCCATGGACGCATATGGGATCGGACGTTGTTCGGACGGACATGAACCGACGGGTGACTGTATCTTCGAATTTCAACATTTTCAATTTACTAAATTTTTCGTTTGTGTGACCTGTTTGTTTCAAGTACGGTATAGTCTGCATTTACGCTGTCAATTGAACCCGTGGAGGTCCGCGTAAAACGAGAAACTCGTAAACGAAATAACAGAACACATGGGATTAATTGAAATAGAGACTGGGCCGACTCCCAAACTCCACTTTTTCCGACACAATATGTACGTTGTAGTAAAAATAACATCTTAATTTTATGATGGTATGCACACACAATTAATATTTAAGAGAAATATGAATAATATTAGGTTTTTTAACACTTACGTTAGTAGAAAAGATGGCTGGGCACATGGGGATGGGTGGGGTTGGTTCCGAGGCAGAGGGCAGATTATTGGCCCTCACCTGTATCACTTGTATCAATTGTATCACTATCCACCACAGAGGCTTGCAGAGCCTCTTTGTCAAACCCCTCAAAGTCCATATCCTCACTATCACTGACTTGGGCCGGCTGTGGTGGGTGGCGGGTGAAGAACTCGGTAACGTTTTGATGACTGAGCGACCTTGTGCGCACCCTGCCTGCGCCGCTTCCCGCGTAAATGATGAAATTTACCGCGTAATTATAACATTTCATTCTGGCAAGACACCGCGTAAATGACCAAACGCGTACACAAAAACCGCGTAAATTCAGACTATACTGTAGGTCATTGTCCGTACAACTCTCTTTTGTGCGGTAACCAGGGATTGTGTTTTTGAAGAGCCAGAGGCAGAGTCATTTGTAGAGATAAATTTAAGTTGAAATTTACTGTAGGTTTAAGAGAAAAAATAAAAAGTTAAAATCTTGTAGAGTAAATGGCAGCCCACACTGAGATTAGCTCAAAAACTCAGAAAAAAAGAACATATGCAATTACATTTCCTGTTAATTAAGATGATTATATCGATTGGAAAGACAGTTGATTAGACAGGGACCGGCAGATAGACAGATACAGGCAGACATATAGATAGAAACCAATATTTATTCATTCAGCAAAATTGTCATAAAAGTATACAGTACAGGGTGTACATTGATTCAGCATGTTTATAGACAATGCAGGTATACAATGTACACTTTACTAAATATCAGCATCAGAACACAATTAGTTGACACTATTATCTCAATATATTGAGAATATAATCTGTGGAAGTGGTTAAGACTGACTAACCTCTGTTAGGGCATCCCAGAGGTCATCCTTGGAGAGACAGAATAAATCAGAATAGCCAACACTCCTCACGTTGGCTGTCCGTCTGTTTCCTGTCTTGTTGCCAGCGATGTTCAGGATCGACACCTATCATACCGTGAGGATGCTTAATAAGTTACTAAAGAAGACCTGTTTGTTGTTCAACTTTTTTTGTGTATTTTGGAAATTGAAACTGAGAAAATCAAGTCTTTTAATGTAACATTTTCAAATTGCATAAAAAATATGGTTAACTCTTGTCATAATACAGCTCCTCCCTGACTTACTACCTACTCGACTTACGACCACCCGCACTTACGATCTGCCTCAGTCGTACCAAAATTTTGTCAAATTACGTATTTTCGAGTCCCAACGTCAGTACACAGACAAAATTTTCGTTTGTAATTCACTGGCAAGCTTAAAAGTGAGAGTTTTGTGGTGCTGAGAAGAAAAAGTGACACCCATTTTAGATTTTCTATGTATTATTTAAGCATTTTCGACTTACGGCCACTTTGACTTACGACCCGGATTTGCATCCCTAACCCCGTTGTAAGTCAGGGAGGAGCTGTATAACTAAACTTCATCAAAATCGTCACACTGTACAAATCTTACTTGGACAGTATCTGGACAAAATCTTATCAAAAACATATGCAATGATCATAAACATAAAAGGAATGCTGATCCCTTGTACCTAGTGTGGACAAAAGTTCCCCTTTCTCTACTTGGAAGCTACATATTCCTCTAAGTACATTTTGTTCTAACTTCACAAGTGGTGCAGTTAGATTCTATTTCACACACACAACCTGATTACAGAATCATTCTTCACTGGGTATGCACACTGGAATAATTAAGATACTGTACCTCACCAAAGACACTGCCTGCCCCGAGTGTGGCATAGATGGTTTTACCATCATCTGCGACGACGGAGAGCTTCCCCCGCTTGACAATGTACATCTCCTTCCCCACATCACCCTTGCGACACACAAAGTCCCCAGGGCTGAACACCTGGCAAAGGTGGATGGGGGAGAGTCAGGGAGTGAAGGTGGGATTAAAGTGAGAGAGAGTGAAGACTTACTAATAGCACATATGTTTCAACATAGTATTTGCCACTCCCTGTTTCACATACCTCAAGAGTCCATTACAACCTCTGTTAAAGCTTTTCACTGTCCCTTTATTAATAACATAAGATAGTAGGTTGTCTTTCATCACAGAAGTTGAGGTATTAATTTCATGGGTCAAATGTGAGAAGGGTTTTAAATTATATAACACTACCAAACATTGCATGTTTTCACCAGGTACTCTAGTTTCACCCTGTACTAAAACTGGACAATGAAGGTTGTAACAGAGTACTAATGAAAAACAGGACGACCGAGCTTGTACGCTTGTAGGCTTATAAGCTGATTAGAGGTGAAATGACAAACTAAAAAATAAAATCAAACAAGCATTTTGACTCGTGGTGGGTTAAAGTGGCCCCTGGTCTGTGTGAATAATGGAAGCCCATCCCATTTCCTAACGTTGCCTGGCGTCATCAATGACCAAGTGTTGATTACATAAATAACCAAACATTTGAATAATTACAAAAGAAGCTTTCCAATTTAGTTTTCAATGAGGATTAAACAGTACAGTATTACAATAATAATAATAATAATAATAATACCTGTAGCTTCAGTTTTAGAACAAGTTCAACCAGCAGTCCAGGTTCACAGTCTTGGAAGATTCGCACTTGCTTGAGCGTGTCCAGATGTACATGGATGGCTATCTCTGCCTTCAGCTTGTCTGGCAGTGACTTCAGTACCTGTGGGGGGATGGTGAGCCTTGTTGTAATTGATTGATCATGAAGGGTGATGATGAGTGGGAATGGTGACTGATTGATCATTAAGGGCTGATGATGAGTGGGAATGGTGACTGATTGATCATGAAGGGTGATGATGAGTGGAAATGGTGACTGATTGATCAAGAAGGGTGATTGTACTGTGTACATTAGTACTAGTCTATATAATCCCTCTTGATTCATATTACAGCTGCAACATTCAAACTCACCGCACTAGTGGAGTGTCACAGTAAATGGTAAACTTTTGGAAGGGGTAATTCACATACTGTATGTTGTTTTATATGAACTGTACCAATGTACAATGAAAGACAAAAGTCGTGTCGTGAAATTTGGTGAAAACATATGCCGAAGGGCTAAACTTTTGGTGCGCTCTGCCTTGTGGTAGGGGGCTCTCATAATGTTTCATGAGTTATATTTAATCTTCGGACAAAACTGCAACACGACTTTTGTCTTTGATTGTACGGGCATATAATATTAAGTGTGTGTACTGATAGTATTAAGGAGAACTCAAGGTATCTATATGATGATATGCTAGGGAGTGTCAGTTGGTTGAAAATGTTCAAAGGAGGGCCACCAGACTGGAGCCTGCCCTTCGGCATCTCAGCTACCGTGAGAAATTGCAGCGTCTGAACTTGCCTAGCTTATACTACAGACAGGCAAAGGGGGTGACCTAATTGAGGTGTATAAGCATCTCAAGGGGCACTACTCAGTCGAGTGTCCTTACTTGGAGCTGGCGGACGCTCGCCCCACAAGGGGTCACAGCTCAAGATTGAAGAAGCCGCAAGTCCAAAAAACTGTGAGGGCAAACTTTTTCGGAGTGAGAGTTGTGAATTCTTGGAACAATCTGCCAGAAAGTGTTGTGACGGCACCGAGTGTGAGCTCTTTCAAGACAAGACTTGACCAACAGTGGAGCGGGTTCAGGTACATTCAGAAGCCAGTGCATGCCCAGTACCTGCCAAAAGTGTGTCACAGAGATGTGACCAATCGCCCGGGCGGCAAGCGAGCCGATCTTTTGGTGAAGAAAATAAATGAAAAGGAAAAGTAATCAGAGATGTGACCGATCGCGCAAACGAGCAGACCAGTGGCGAAGAGGATAAAAGTAAAAAGTAATGTTTAATTATATATTTCAATGCTAATTACTCGCCAACTATGGGTTTCCAAAGTACGATTTTGGTGTTAATGTGTTATTCTGTAATTACTTAATTAGTTAAACCCCTTAAATTTCAATTCTGTGAAAAAAGTATACTTTGGGCGAAAAATTACCTTTTCGACAGTTTTGGACCAAAAATTCGATTTTGTTGTAAATCTGAGTATAGGTACTCCAGAGCATGCTGATTTCGAATATATGGTCCTCGATTCGATTGCGGGGTAATTAGTGGCTGTAATGACCCTTGAAAATTTTAATTATATTTTTCAATGCTAATTACAGTCATCCCTTGGTTATCGTGATTTCGTTATCACGCCTGCATCAAAATCTGCACACCTGTTGTTATAGCGCATTTTTCAAGCCGACAATTTCGTTATCACGCAGTTGCCTCCAGGTGGTTTTTACCCATTTGCTTCACCTACATGTATTGAGGATAAAATCTTTCACCTACAGATTGACAATAACACATTTGCTGTAATCAAACATATCTAAGATGCCTCAATAATTGCAACCCCAGTTGCAATTTCAAATTCTGTGTCATTACTATGGAATAACGAAGTCTCGAGTGCAATCTAAGATTGAGAGAAAACGGAGGATTCAGGCGTCCTGAAGCAATGAGAAAACGGACTCCTCAGACAGGGGACGCAAATAAAGAAAGCATGGCTACAGGTTTTGTGGACTACAGTATTGAGCGTACCCTTTTCATCACTCTGAAATAAATCTAGCCATGCCTATGTGTTTTTCTGATACTTACCATAACATTATCTATATATTTAGTGGGTCCAAATCAGTGGTGTCAAACTCAATACCTTTCGAGGGCCAATTCTTATTTTAGTTATCCTCTTCAGGGCCAACACAAGTGCTATATCAAATATTTGCACGATTGAAGTTTACAGCTTCACACATTGCCTTACCTGGCTTATCAGGAATACCTCATTTGGGTTCGTCTAATCATAAGTATGTAAAATTAATTTTACGAAATAAACATGATTACATCTATTTCTTTCATAATTTCTTTTTTCATCTTGGCCACTAATCGGCTTGTTAGCCGCTTGGGCGATCGGTCACGCCTCCGATAACTTTTCCTTTTCATTTATCTTCTTCACCAAAAGATCGGCTCGCTAGACGCCTGGGCAATCGGTCATGTCTCTGTCACGCACTGTTGGCAAATACTGGGCATGCACCGGCTCCTAAATGTACCTGAACCCGCTCCAGTGTTGGTCAAGTCTTGTCTTGAAAGAGCTCACACTCGATGCCGTCACAACACTCTGGTAGATTGTTCCAAGAGATTCACGGGATGATAAATTTTACCGTCATCCCGTGAGCCACACTTGACCATCCCAAGGGCCACATTTGGTCAGCGGGCCATGAGGTTGAAGCCCCTGTCTTACACCTTTCAAAATTTTTGACCAAAATATACTTTTTTCTCAGAATTGAAATTTAAGGGGTATAACTAATTAAGTACTTTCAGAATAACACACAAAACCTAAATCACACCTTGGAAACCCATAGTTGAAGAGTAATTATCATTGAAAAATGTCAGTAAAATATTTCAAGGAACATTTTGGCCACTAATTACTCTGCAATCGAATCGTGGACCACATAGTCATAATCAGCAAGCTCTAAGAGTACCCATACTGTGATTTTCAGCAAAATCAAATTTTTGGCCAAAAACCACCAAAATGTAAGCCTTATACCTTACAAAAATTTTTACCAAAATATACTTTTTTCTCAGAATTGAAATTTAAGGAGTTTAACTAATTAAGTACTTTCAGAATAACATACAGACCCTAAATAACACCTTGGTAACAAATAGTTGAGTAACTAGCATTGAAAAAGGTCAGTAAAATATTTCAAATTGTCATTTTGGCCCTTAATTACTCTGCAATCGAATTGTGAACCACATAGTCATAATCAGCAAGTTCAGGAGTACCCATACTGTGATTTTCAGCAAAATCTAATTTTTGGCCAAAAACCACCAAAATGTAAGCCTTATACCTTACAAAATTTTTGACCATAATATACTTTTTTCTCAGAATTGTAATTTAAGGAGTTTAACTAATTAAGTACTTTCAGAATACCACACAAACCCTAAATCACACCTTGGAAACAATTAGTTGATGAGTAATTAGCATTGATAAATGTCAGTAAAATCTTTCAAGGGTCATTTTAGCCACTAATTACTCTGCAATCGAATCGTGAACCACGTAGTCATAATCAGCAAGCTCAGAAGTACCCATACTGTGATTTTCAGCAAAATCTAATTTTTGGCCAAAAACCACCAAAAATTTTTACCAAAATATACTTTTTTCTCAGCTTTGAAATTTAAAGGGTTTAACTAATTAAGTACTTTCAGAATAACACACAAACTCTAAATCACACCTTGGAAACCCATATTTGAGTAATTAGCATTGAAAAATGTCAGTAAAATCTTTCAAGGAACATTTTGGCCATTAATTACTCTGCAATCGAATCGTGAACCACATAGTCATAATGAGCAGGCTCAGGAGTACCCATACTGTGATTTTCAGCAAAATCTAATTTTTGGCCAAAAACCACTAATTTTTGGCCAAAATACACTTTTTCTCAGAATTGAAATTTAAGGGTTTAACTAATTATGTACTTTCAGAATAACACACAAACCCTAAATCACACCTTGGAAACCCATAGTTGATGAGTAATTAGCATTGAAAAATGTCAGTAAAATCTTTCAAGGGTCATTTACCGTAAGCCACTAATTACTAATTTGGGTTTGTCTGATCTTATGTAAAATTCATTTTACTAAATAAACATGATTATATCTACTGTATTTCTTTCATAATTTCACGGGATGATAAATTTTATCGTCATCCCGCGGGCCACATTTGGCCTGCGGGCCATGAGTTTGACACCCCTGGTCTAAATGGTCATAAAATGTTAAAATTGGGGTTGAGTCTTGGGTGCTTAGTACCAATTAGAATAAATCCCATAGGTTCTATACTCGCCATCTATGGGTTTCTAAAGTGCGCTTTTGATGTTAAAGTGTTATTCTGTAAGTACTTAATTAGTTAAACCTTTTAAATTTCAAATCTGTGAAAAAAGTATATTTTGGGGGAAAAATTACCAAGGGGTAAAGTTTACCTTTTCGACAATTTTGGCCCAAAAATTAGATTTTGTTAAAAATCACAATACCTGTATAAGTACTCCAGAGCATGCTGACTTCGAATGTATGGTTCACGATTCGATTGTGGGGTAATTAGTGGTTGTAATGACCCTTGGATAATTTAATTACAGTATAATTTTCAATGCTAATTACTCGCCAACTATGGGTTTCCAAAGTACGATTTTGATGTTAATGTGTTATTCTGTAAGTACTTAATCACATTACAGTAGTATGTGAAACGGGTACCCGTCATGTATACCTTGGTACTACGAAGGAGCTCAGTACCTGTATGTGTGGATTTTATTTGGTGCTATATAGTATGTTGGTGCTTTTGAGTATTTTTGGGTGATATTGTAGGAAAGAATGACCTAGGTAAGGAAGTCAATGATTTGGAATGAAGAGAGAAGACCTTAATTAATTATTTGTAGAAGGTCGGGTATTTTGTGTGTGTTGCAGTGACCTTGATAATTGCTTGGGGAAGGCCAACTACTTTTGTATTGTGACTGAATGCAATATTTTTTATGAGTAAATAAATTAGTTAAGTCTTGGTCAGTGTTTCACCCTTCCTTCTACTCTCGATTTGATTAATGAAAAACACGAACTCACAGTGCCTGGCTTGCTCTGCCAGCAACCTATCCAAACAAAACTACACATTAATGGGCAGTATATGATGATGAGTGGGAATGGTGACTGACTGATCATGAAGGATGATGAGTAGGAATGGTGACAATGGTGAATAACAAATAAGAAGATCTTCTAACTATTGCAGCAATATAATGAATTTGCAAAATGACCACCAAAGCATCTCATCATTCAAGATATTCCTAAAATTACCTCAACAATTTATTATAGTATCAATTACCCTCCACCCCCCCCCCCAACCAATACCACAGCTGTTTAACATTACAGCCACCTGTTCCATCCAAAGAAACCCAATAAGGCACTGACCCCCTCCTCATCAAGCGACTGTTTGTTGCTCCACAGGTAGTCGAACCACTTGATCACTCTCGTCTCCAGGTCTTTTGACACCTTGCGGAACTCCATGTACTGTTTCACCCCGTCCATGCGGTTCTGTAAATAAAATAAAAAATCATGTTTCATCCCACTATACAGCACTGCTTCGTTTGGTCTTCATAATGTCAATACACAAACCCTCAATGCAACAACATATTAATCATTGCTTCAGCTAATTTTATCAGGTTTGTTTTTATGAATTAATGCTGTACAAAACTTTAGTTACACTAAGCTTAATAAAGCATTTGAAAATAATAGTGAGATTCCAAACACTAATTGGAGACAGCCTAGCCCAAGTTTCTAGTCATGCATCAAAAAGAGCCTTATACCTGAGAATTACTCCTTGTTCAATACTTGGAAGTGTCTTCGTACTTGATAAGTTAAAGTCGACCGTTGTTGGTTGAGGTTTTGTATCTGGAAGTGATCAGGTACTTTACTCAAAACATGATATATCTTACCTTAATGAATGTCCCCATACCAGGAACTATCCTGACCTACTAACAGGAAGTCAACCCTGAAAGTCAGCCCTTAGCACCTACCTGGAAGTCTGCCCTGGCGGCATTCATGTTGGTGATCATGGAGCCAACGTTCCCGACGATAGTGGCGAAGATGAGTACCCCCACCAGGAAGTCCACCACCACAAAGAGGTACTCCACATCCTTCTCTGGCTGAGGCGTCTCTCCTATCGTCGTCAGCGTTAATGTTGACCAATAGAAGCTACAGAAAGGTGGATGAGGTGAGTGGGTGGAGGTGGATGAGGTGAGTGGGTGGAGGTGGATGAGGTGAGTGGGTGGAGGGGGTGAGCTTTTATGGGTTTCTTAATCATGTGAACCATTTCCCAAGTGTGTTCAAAATCGATGAAATTGAGATGTAATTATCACGTGGAATTTTCCATGTTTGGGTTAGATTAAACTCGACCTGTGAGCCACATATAGACCTACTGATGGGAGAACAAGCTCAACCTTTGACCTACCTGTAGATGTACTGATGGGAGAATGTACCGTTCCTCCCTATGGTGATGTTCTTGTAGACCCAGCCGTCAGTACCAAAGCCGATGGCATAGGAGATGGCGAAGTAAAAGCAGGCGTTCCAGTGGATGATGACCAGGATGTAGAGCACCACCTTGCAGATGCGGAAGGCGTTAGGGAAATTTGTGCGAGTCTCCGTCTTGTCAAAAAACTCCCCCATCCTCGGGATTCTGGAGGGAAGGAATAGTTGGGTTAGGGAGGGGTTGTGAAATATGGAGGGAGGGAGGGAGGTCAAAATGAATGTATGATAGTAGGAGAGAAAGCATGGGAAGAGGGAGACATAGGTTAATGTTTTAATTTCCCTTTTTCTCCTCATTAGTTCCCACACATACCCATCTACCCTAACCCTATTCAATTCTATCACCACAACTTTCCACATATTTCCTGCTGTCTTCCTCTACGTTTACTTTCTTCCCTTTCCCCTCTCCCTTACTTAATTTCCTTCTTCCTTTCCCATTCCAACATCCTTAACCCTCTCTCCTTAGGCCTGAGATTCTTACCTTAATAGCCTGTTGAACCTAACAAGTACAGGACAGGGCACGTGGGTATCACAGTTGGTGCCTGTTGCCAGGTAGAGGAGGTCAGTAGGGAAAATAGAGACCAAGTCCAGTCTGAACGTCCATGACTTCACGTAGTTTTTTCTCAACTTGGAGGGATCCTTCACCATGAGGCCCTGCTCCAGGTAGCCTGTAGGAGGAAGTGTGTGGGTCACTAGTGCCAGAAACCATAAAAGGAGATGTGTAGTGATAGCATGGACAGGCAAAAGAGTGACTTTTGTTATTTATATCATTACAACTGGTTTTAATTTTCACACCTTCGTGGGCACGGATGATCATGTCAATGAGGTAGACGCTGTCACAGATGTAGTCTAGTGAGAGCCAGAGAGCAGGACTGAGGTTATGTAGCTCCCAGAAAACTGCCCGTCCGATGATCATCACCCAGTTGTACAGCAACGCCGCCGTCATCACGAACAACCACTGTACATGGCAGGGTTGTTGAGTGAGGGAGATTTGATGAGCAAGACATTAATAGGGTATTGGATACAGTAACACGACGTGGCCATAAAAATAAAAGAGGCGGATTAACACAAAAGGCTTACTAATAGCACGGATGTTGAGGGTTCCATCCCCTTACCGACCACAATGGTCATCACATAGCTAAGTTCTTATTTGTATCTTTAATGAGGCATCAATATATGTATTGAATATGGTGTTTATTGGTGCGTCTGAGTATCACCATGTTTGTTGTTGTATTGTGTCTGAATTTGTCTGCTATTTAGATATTACTAGGATTGTCAACTCCAGTATATTTTACTTGGTGAAACATATAATCTTGTGCAAGTGAAATACTGTATTATACCTTATAGCAATTTTATTTGTTTACTAAAACAAGCATTCCTTCTTGCTTTACTTTTGCATGTTGTGTAACATTTAACAATCCTTCTTATGTTCCATAACACCCACCACATAAAATTATATACAGTATTTAGACTGTTAAGACGTTCTCAAATAAAAATTTATCTACAGAAATGCTAAATGCCTCTCAGCTGATGCCCGTAGGCCCATTTGCTTGGCGCTCATACAATGTCACATGGGCTATTCCTGCTTGTCATGGTCTTCTACCTAACACAGAAGCTAAATTCCAAGCTACAAATTGTTCAAAACAAAGTGGGGACGTTCATTCTTGGTATGAAAGCAAGTGTTCACATTGGTCATGAAGTTCTTCAGTCAAATATTGTGCCCAGAATCTCTAACACCAAACGTTGTAAGGATTAAGGATATAAACCAGCAGGGATCTAGAGGGAGTGAACTTAATTTTATGGTACCTGGTGTCTGCGGTCAAGCAAAAAACACTTTCTTCTTTATAGCTATAACAAACTGGAACAAGTTACCGGACCACATCAAAACCAGTAATGGTATTAAACAGTTCAAAGCTAAAACTAAACAATGCATAACAGATGAAGCTACAGCAAGAGAAAAGAGTGAGTTTCTATATTATTTGCCACAGAATGTTGTACTGTATTGTTGAAATGACCCACCTACCTTGGATAGCCCAAGTGCAATGTACAGTAATACTTGTTGAACTAAAAAAAAAAATAAATAAAACATTAATCCTATAGACATACTATTACTTATTAGAGACCAAGCATAAGCACCTTGCACCTTATTCGGCCATCCTTGGTCAAATCGCCTTACTGTTTACAATTGTTGTTTACTTGCACTGTCTAGGCATACAGAAAACTGCATATTGTACTATACAGTAATCCCACGGTCAACGAACACCATATACCCCATACCTTCAGCTATACATTGTGTATATTCGTGTTGAAATGTATACTGTAACTGCAGAGATTATATTAATACATGGTTATCCAATTGTAAACCTTTATAAGAATTTTACTGAGTAAATATCATCATAATTATTATTATTATTATTATTATTATTATTATTATTATTATTATTATTGTTGTTGTTGTTGTTGTTGTTTATTAATTGACATGGTCAGGGTCACGCTCGCTGACCTGACTCCATGAATTTTTACCTTTGCATTTTTTTTACCTTTCCTGAGCATATAGGTCGCTAGGAACGGTGGAAGAAAAAGGAAGCAAGCCACTTAACGTTTTTAAGTTGACAGGAATGATGTAGACGGTGAACGTAATGTGAGACAAGGTGATCCTGTTAGCATAGCAACCCAGAGGAGAGGAGGACTCGAGGGGCAAGGAGGAGGAGGAGGACTTGAGTGGCAAGGAGGAGGACTTGAGTGGCAAGATAGACTTAAGGGGCTAGGAGGAGGAGGAGGAGGACTTAGGGGGCAAGGAGGAGGACTTGAGGGGCGAGGAGGAGAAGGACTTGAGGGACGAGGGGGAGAAGGACTTGAGATGTGAGGAGGAAGACTTGAGGGGCGAGGGGGAGGACTAAGAGGGCGAAGAAGGGAATTAAGAAGCCAACAAAATTCCATCGAATGAACTTTCTTCGGATATTGGAAAAGCTCCCACCGAGAAAATAATACAGTGGATAACACCTCAAAGCTGGAGTCTCAACCTCTTAAGATTAGTCGAGGTTCAGTGGATGTTCAAGGTAGATGAATGATGTTTTGTTTATCGTGGTAAAATAAGGGTAAGACAAAGTAGTCCTATCTTGATCTAGCTCTGACAGTAACTCCTGGGCTCGGGTTTCTTCCGAGTCTCGTATCTCACTCCAGGGAGGACCATTTAGCTCACACTTAAGAGCTTGACTCATCTATGCTGTGAGAGGTTGGTAAGTTAACTCCCGGTATAATGAAACGACTTTAGCTACAGATAAAGAGGGCTTGGCTTATTGTGGCTGCCTTAAAATTCTCATGATTATAAAGACAATTTAGAGCGGTGCAGGTGAAACAGGTTAAGAAAGGTGTCTCTGGCATGGGAAACAAAGCGTCTTGCTTACGTCTAGATATGAAATCCTCCTTGACTCACCATGACAGGATTGGCTCTCTTACAATAGATTAAAAAAGATGATTGGAAGAGGTTCATTTACAGAGTTGAGAGAGAGAGAGATTCACCTTGTAGTGGGCAGGTTTGGTTGTGTCGATGGCGAAGTACCCCCTGAGGGCGCCGCAGCAGACGGTGTGTGTGGTATCATCAGCCTCACGCACCTGCCCGGCCATGGCCATCTTCTCCAAAAAACTGTCGGGTCTCTCTTGCTCCTCCTGATGCTTCCCCGTAGCCCACAACCGTAAAAGCTGTGGGACGCAAGACACTGTTAGCTGGAGAGTGCTAGCTGAAGAGACATTAGCTGGGGAAGTGGGTAGTAGGTGTCAACTGGGGACCATCTGCTGGCTAGGGTGTGCTACCTGGTGGAGGTGTTAGCTGGGGAAGAGACAACTGAGAGAAGTGTTAACTGGGGAAGAGATAACTGAGAGAAGTGTTAACTGGGGAAGAGATAATAGAAAGTAGTGTTAGCTGGGGAAGAGCAATGATGACGGTTTGGAGAACATGAAATAAACTGATTAAATAAGAGAAGAGACATAAATTACTTAATTATAATAAAACACAATAAACGAGAGGAAAAAGATATCATATACAAACAGAAACAACAATCAGATAGAACTTCATTAAAAAAACAATCAATATTCCTTACACACACACACACACACGTACCGTGAAACCAATACAAAGTGAGAAAGAAAAAGGAGAGAAAAAAAAACAGAGAAAAGAGAGGAAGAAAATAGGAGGAAGAAAATAGGAGAAAAGGGGGAAGAAAAATAGGAGAAAAAGATGAAGGGATAGAGAACTAGCAAATAATATGAAGGAAGAAGAAGCAAGTGACAGGAAGAAGACACAAGTAACAGGAAGAAGAAACAAGTAACAGGAAGAAGAAGCAAGTAATAGGAAGAAGAAACAAGTAACAGGAAGAAGAAGCAAGTGACAGGAAGAAGAAGCAAGTGGCAAGAAGAAGAAGCAAGTGGCAAGAAGAAGAAGAAAGTAACAGGAAGAAGAAGCAAGTGACAGGAAGAAGAAACAAGTAACAGGAAGAAGACACAAGTAACAGGAAGAAGACACAAGTAACAGGAAGAAGAAGCAAGTAATAGGAAGAAGAAACAAGTAACAGGAAGAAGAAGCAAGTAACAGGAAGAAGAAGCAAGTGACAGGAAGAAGAAGCAAGTGGCAAGAAGAAGAAGAAAGTAACAGGAAGAAGAAATTAACAGGAAGAAGAAGCAAATAAAAGGAAGAAGCAAGTAACAGAAAAATTAAAGTAAGGAGAATAAAAAATCGAATATATTTTTCACCACTGCACGAGGAAAGGGACCGTGTCACATGTAAACAGTGTCAAGTGTGAACAGCCAGAGTGTCAAGTGTCGGGAGTGTCAAGTGTGAACAGCCAGAGTGTCAAGTGTCGGGAGTGTCAAGTGTATGCGAGCATTAGTGTCAAGTGTATGCGAGCAGTGTCATGTGTATGCGAGCAGTGTCATGTGTATGCGAGCAGTGTCATGTGTATGCGAGCAGTGTCAAGTGTAGTGCCAGGAGTGTCAAGTGTAGTGCCAGGAGTGTCAAGTATCAAAGTGCTGATCACCGTCATTAACTCATCACTGACCTAGTCCAGAATTTTAAATGTCAAGACGATTACCGAGGAGGAAGAGGAAGAAGAGAAGGAGGTAAAAGAGGAGGAGGAGGAGGAAGAGGAGGAGGAAGAGGAGGAGGAGGAGGAAGAGGAGGAGGAAGAGGAAGAAGAGAAGGAGGTAAAAGAGGAGGAAGAGGAGGAGGAGGAGGAGGAAGAGGAAGAGGAGGAGGAAGAGGAGGAGGAACAGTCACTGCTCAGTCACACATCCACACTGACGTTAACCTCAGCATCGACACTAACAGGGGGTGAGGAGGGAAGGGGTAGGGGGATAGGAGGGAGGGAAGGGGTAGGGGGATTAGGAGGGAGAGATTCACTCCCGTTTCTTCTTGCTTCCTCTCCCTCCTCTTCCTCCATCTCCCCTACCCTCCCCCTCTTCCTCCATTTCCACCTCCCCCAAGAAGGGACTCGGGCCGGCTGGTAGCCAATGGCTGTGTTGACCTGAGGAGTTGATGACCTGCATCCGTACTTGTATCATCGATCAATAAGGATATTGTAGGACTCCCACGCCCTCATCGTCTCTGCTAGCTGGTCTTCATGTCTTCTCCTCACCTCCTACCCTCAATTTGGTCTTTCAACTTCTCCCTCTCCTTACTCTTCCCTTCACCGCCACCACGAACGCCCCCCACCATTATCCCCACCATAACCACTATCACCACCAACACATGACCACCAACACCACCACTACCACCACCAAAATCACTCTCTCACCATAACCACTATCACCACCAACTACCACCACCACCACCACCACTTAGACTCACCTGAAGAGTGGAGACAAGCTTGGCAAAGGCGCTCTTCTTCTGTTCCTCGTCCTCCCGCTGCTCAAGGCGAAGTATCTCCGAACAGGTGTCGTCAGCGAGAGAGTTGCGGAGACTCCCAGGAGATAGGAACCCGTTCTCTCCACTCTGCCGGGAGACCAAACAGGGGTTAGAGAGAAGGTGGTGATGGTGGTGGTGTTTTTAGGTGGTATATAGTGGTTGAAAGAAGTATGTTAGGGGGTTGAATGAACTATTTTAGGAAATGAAAGAGGTGTTTTAGGAGGTTGAAGAAAGTACTTTAAGGAATGAAGAAAGTATTTTAGAGAATGAAAGAAGTATTTTAGGGAATGAGAAGTATTTTAGGGGATGAAGGAACTAATTTAGGGAATGAAAGAAATATTTTAGGGTTTGAAATAGGTATTTAGGATTTAATTAGGGTGTTTGAGAGTTAATGATAAATAAGGTGAGTTATTAGGGTATATTTAAGGGTAAAGGGATTTCCTTCCTCTCTGCCTCCCTCCTTTCCTTCCTCTCTGCCTCCCTCCTTTCCTTCCTCTCATGCCTCCCTCCCTTTCCACGCCTCCCTCCACTCCTTCCCTGCTCACCCTCTTCCCATCTCTCCATCCTTCCCTCCCGATAAATCCATAACCCAGGAGAGGGAGGGAGGGAGGGTCTATTAAAACATTATCAATCATCGAGGAGGACGAACATCGATAACTCTACCATGTTTCATTAGCTACGTCCATCAACTCTATGAATGCTGATCCTGACTGACTCACTCACTCACTGACTTATGTACTAACTGACTATGTGACTTCTCAAATGAATATATGGATAAAATTTATTGACTGTCCTAGTAATTGAAACTGAATGAATTGACTTGCTGACTATTTGACTAAGTAACAAACTGACTAACTGACTGAAAGAACTTTTTTGCATCCCTCTCATGGTGACTGAACTCATGATTAATATTCTCGACGATTCCTAAGAACAGACCCACACGAACCCCTTAATGATAAGAACTGGGAGAGGTGCGACGAGAGTGTGAGGGAGAGGTCCAACAGGTGTGTGAGGGAGAGGTACGGCAGGTGTGTGAGGGAGAGGTACGGCAGGTGTGTGAGGGAGAGGTACGACAGGTGTGCGAGGGAGAGGTACGACAGGTGTGCGAGGGAGAGGTACGACAGGTGTGCGAGGGAGAGGTACGACAGATGTGCGAGGGAGAGGTACGACAGATGTGTGAGGGAGAGGTACGACAGGTGTGAGAGGGAGAGGTACGACAGGTGTGTGAGGGAGAGGTACGGCAGGTGTGTGAGGGAGAGGTACGGCAGGTGTGTGAGGGAGAGGTACGGCAGGTGTGTGAGGGAGAGGTACGACAGGTGTGTGAGGGAGAGGTACGACAGGTGTGTGAGGGAGAGGTACGGCAGGTGTGTGAGGGAGAGGTACGGCAGAGGTACGGCAGGTGTGTGAGGGAGAGGTACGGCAGGTGTGTGAGGGAGAGGTACGACAGGTGTGTGAGGGAGAGGTACGACAGTGAGAGGTGCGACAGTGAGAGGTGCGACAGTGAGAGGTGTGACAGTGAGAGGTGTGACAGTGAGAGGTGTGACAGCAGTTGGTGTGTTCCTGCCACTCTCACTTCCAATACATCATCACTCTCAGCATTAGTTGAGTGTTACCCTTCACCACCATTACTAACTTCCCTCACCGTGAGAGAGAGAGGTGGGCGGGGCGTCGTCACCTTCTCATTATCGGTAGTGTGGATGTTCAAACCTCACACCTCTCTCCCTCCTCCTCCTCAATTTTCTCTCCCGTTAACCTCTCTTTATCTTCATACATCCTCCTCTTCCCTCCTCTCTCCCTCACTTCTCACGTTATTCCCGAACACACGTGGGTTTTATATTTCAGTACTGGTCAGATTCATCGACTTCCCTGTCACAGCTCAGTCCTTCGAGGCAGTAAGATGGGGTAAGAATGGTGGCCTCAGAACCCCCCCCCCCCCCCAAGACGCGTAATATCCGTCGACTGAAGATATAATTCTTTTAAAACTCATTCCCATACCTCAAAACATCGCCACTGCAGGAATTAGAACGCTAGTCAATCATAAAAACCCACAGCCATCCTATTTCAAAGTGTAGGTAAACGCCAGGCGATAATGAGTGCTCGTTTTGGCGCTGGTTTTATTTATAGTATGCGGGGGGGGGGGGGGAGACGTCTAGGTAGGATCACTGGCATCAGTGTCGTAACTTTTGACAGGCATGCCAGAGTAACTTGGTGAGGCTGACGCAACACGAGTCAGCTGTCAAACAGTTGACAGCTGTGGCCGGGAGGGTATAATAGACACGCACCTCTATTCTAAGAACTCTGGTGGTGGTGGTGTTTGTGAAAGGAGAATTTGTCTGGTTCCTGAGGGCCGATCACAAGTATAGGCAGAGGTGTTGACGGGGGGGGGATTTTGTTTTGTACTATGTGATTGGTTGTCTGTCTGTGTGTCTGGATGTCTATTAAAGGGGGACCTATAATCTCTGTCAGGAAGTTTATTAGAAGGGTTCCTAATACTCGGTCTGTGGTCCATAATTCGTGGCCAGGGATACATGTTCCGTGCAAGTGTGACCTCCTCGGGGTATCAACACATCCGGGTCCTCACAGGTTCCTAACGCTGTTAATGTCACTTTAGCTTCGACATAAACACGGCCGTCGAAATAGAGGCAAAAACTACACTCTAAAAGCCTCAAACGTACCAGGTGCGTTCTCTTGTCTCCACTTCCGGGATGAAAACAGACTTACGAACCTTTCAGAACCAGAGAACATATCAACAAAGATTCTATAAGTGAATTTTCTCTCATAACTGATGGAAAATGAACGTATATCTAACTAAGGTAGATCTCAGTGTAATTTGAATGTCATTTATTTGCATATTATTCAAAGGGTTAAGCATAAAGTGAGCCAGTTGGGAATGGCATTATTCTCGTTAAGTGAGAGTCAAGAAACTAAACCATGGACCGAAGCTGAGACGAGTTAGTTGAACCCACTTAAAACTCCCTCCGTCTCTCTCTACACATCTCCATACCTTCCTCTCTGCCTGCTTCCCTCCTCTCTCATACACCTCAGTGACACCTTTCCTCAGCCATCAAAAAGCGTTGCTCGCACTTTTTGTGGGTCTTCAGTTGTGAAATTCCTGGTGCCATCTTCCAGCTGCCTCACAAGATACACAGAAGGGAAGGAAGACGTTCTAAGTATTTCACAGCACTGGTTGTCTCTACTCGTCAACACACACCTTTTCAGAGGTTCAGAAAATATGCAAAAGTTTTCTGAGGTAACATGATATTCTCTTTCTCTTTATAAATGCGATTATATTTTAAGTACTCAGGTCGGTAAAATAATAATAATAATAGTAATACGAAGAAAAAGGGGCAATATTGGTGAAAATAAACAATGTGAATAAATAGGATGATAGCAGGAAAACAAACATAAAAAAACAAACAAATGATATACAAACAGAAGATAAGAACTGAAGAGTAGAAATTATTGCAAACGCAGCCGAATGCATACTCGGTTCTCTCAATACAGGTACAGCCATTAGCGGCCCTCACGCTAGAACGCGCGTCAAAATGAAAGAAAACTTTCGATGGAGCGCCCAACACGAACGCTAGAACGCAATCAGGGCGTCAAAACAAATCGAACCACTGGTACAGGACTTATCGTAGAAGTCATTCGAATCTAAGCGCTAGAACGTACCCCAAAAAATCAATCTAGTCGAGACGCTAGAATACACCCCACAGAATCAATCCAAAATGAACGCTAGAACACACACACACAGGTGAACGTCGCTCGAGGGAATTGTAACTTGAAACATAATATAATACGAAACACAACTCCTGTACCTCCAATACCCTGATGACCACTACTATCCCTCCACTAGCTATCCTCTGCCACTAATTAGCCATAGAATGTCACTCCACAGGTCAATCAATCAAGTAATTACAGCATGAAACTCTAGCCTTGACCCCCCTCCAGCCGCCATTACTCTGATGACCTACCTTCCCTGCAACCTCCCTCACCCTGTCATCCCCTCCTTGCCACCCCCTCACCCTGACACCTCCCTCACCCTGTCATACCCTCCTTGCCACCCCCTCACCCTGACACATCCCGCACCTTACCATCTTCCAATAAATAAGTAAATAGATGAATAAGCGAAAAATCCGCCATCGAAGCTCATTAACTTCCCTGACTACCGTATTTTCGTGCCAAAACCCAGAGGGGGAGCCTGTACTGATTTGCTCACTGAGAATTTTTTTGTCTCTTTATCTATTTCATCATTTATTTGTGCTTTTGTTTACTTATTTATTTATTACTATTGTTACAGAGACACAGCTTACGTCATGCAGGCCAAAGACCAATCACTGGACATCATTATGGGGCCCGAGAACCAATCAGCACACAGCATTATAGCTAAGCACTTATCACGGTTCGCTATGGTGAAGACAGACCAATCACCGCCTGCCATACCCGGAAAGGCGTGGAGAGTGCCGTTTAGCTGTAGTTATAGACTCTCTCCCAGGGTGTTATAGGAACGGCGATAATCGACATAGGGTCAATACCACAAGCTGAGCATTAATGGGAACGTGTTCAGGTGCTGATTAGTGTTTTTTTTCCTTTGATACCTCCCCCTCCCCTTCCTCTCCTCCTCGACCCTTTCGCTCCAGCTCTCCTCTTCCTCTCCTCCATCTCTTCCCTTCCTACCCATAACCCTCCTTCCTCCCCCCCACCTTTCCTCTTTTGACATAAGATGAGAGCGAGACCCAATCTAGCTCTTACAATGAAAGGTATTAAGCAACATAAGTTCAGCTCTGTGTGTGTGTGTAAGCTGCTTTGTGTAAATATGTGAGTACATTAAGATAAAGTTTACGCTCAAAATAACTCACAAAACACAACCGTATCCTAACATCTCTTATAATAACAAACACACACACATGACATACAGATACAAACGCACACACACACAATCTCGCATATACATACTTACAAACATATAAAACACAAACTGACGCACACCTATAAACCATGGATGCTACAAACACACAAAAACAAACGCTCACACACAGGCAGACATACTGGGGGACTTGGTCGACCCTCTTCCATGCACCTACGACTACCCAGGCTAAGTATACCAGACATAAACCGAGACTAATAAAAAAAATAGATAAACAATTTAAACAGTGGGTCGTACATGTATGCGTCACACTATACCTAACCCATTAAATGTTATATAAACAAACTGTACCTAACTCGGTAACTGCCAGACTTAACCACCACTCATCTTTCCACTCACTGGTTAACATGGTGGTCAGCGTCGTAGAAGAGCGGGGTACAGCGACTTATCACTAGACATTTAATTCATTCACTTTATGAACCACTAAACGCTAACAAGGTATATGGTTTCCACAGTCTAGTTAAATTTGGAAGCTTTTGGGGACGAAATTCTAAATCAAAACACTAAAACTACTCGAAATTGCTTTACACATCCAAGATACGGTTTTTTTCCTCAGTCGGCTAATCTAAGGAATACATTGAAGTGTTTTGTTGTTAAAAGGATAGTATTGCGCTTCAACAATGACGGTCTTCAAAGGCGTAACTTAGTAATACACTCGTCCAACAACATTTAGTAATTATGAGAGACAGAGCTCTCTATTTTTGAAGTGTAAAAGTACTTAACTTGGATGGAAGACGAGGTAATGCTGGCAGTTGCAAGGTTGCTTATCATCACAGAACGTAGTTCGTCTGATCATTTCTTGATTACTAGTTCCGACAATGTCGGTTAATACAGCAATCACGGAGCAATAACCCCGTATAATAGGATGGAAGACCAGTCCGACAGAAGGAGCTTATTCAGATGTTTATTGTGCGATACCAATGCCCAAACCTTCCTGACCATAGAATCACACCCGCCACGGGTGTCAGTCAGTGAGACTGTGTGACTGACTGACTGCATCAGGGACTTTAGAAAAAAAAAACAAACGTTTTCGAAGACTTGCAACCATTCTTACGTAATGAAACAATTTTGATACACACGCAAGTGTAGCAGTTATATAAAATAACTTATGCTTTAAAGTCATATTACAAGTAATTAATAAGATGGAAAATAACAATTACCGGTAACATTATTGTATTACCACAACATTGGACAGGAAAACATACCCAAGCCACAACCTGCATCCGAACACACGGCCGAGACCTTCTCTCCACGGTGAAACTATATTTAATTTTTACACTTAATTTCTCATAATTTAAAAGTTAGGTGGTACTGTACATTATATAATTAAATATGATTCCAACAACAGTTGATTTGTGGCAAGAATCATTAGTATGTAGTATGTTTGTTTGTCGTAATTCGCGAGACTACATTACATCTAAACTAAAGGAACAAACATAAACTAACTCACACATGCATTCATATTGACAAACTACATACATACATACATGCATACATACAGAAGCATAATAATAGTTGGCTCTAGTGTAGAAGCTGCTTCCAACACAACAACCACACCGTAAGTTAACGAGTTGCGTGACCCAGTGTCAAGAATACGAACTCATATATTGAGTTGGTCCAAAAAATCATGTAATTAAAAAAATATAAATAAAAACACACCCAAAAATAAAAGCCGAGTGGACAAACAGTGTAAATCCGCATACAGATACGGATTTGTTTACTTGGCCTGCGAACGGAAATATTTCCTTCCCACTGGAAATTAAAATATTTAAACTTATTCGTCTGTCCACAGCACGTCAATCGAGGCTTACAATTTATACTGTGCATTACTATGTAATTAAAATATATATATATATTACCGACTATTATTATATTTTAGTGGCTTTAATTAATATCCAATGTCCTTATCTATGTACTGTATGATAATTTATTTTAACAATCCTGGGGAAGGTTTTTCGGATAGGATAGGATATTTGTTACCAAAATGGTCCTTTAAACAAGTTTTTATGTGATTCAACTAGAACCTTGACAGTGATCCCCATATATTCAACTGTTTAAATAAAAGAGAGAGAGAGAGAGAGAGAGAATCATAAAAAATTTACAATCCATTATTGAACACACAAAATTACAAAAAATCCCTGTTCATATTTCAAACACACTCATAAATAATATCCTCAGAATCTGGGGGATAAAACTGATGATCATAAGTTTATTAATTCATCTCCTCGTTCACAGCCCGGATTCTTAGCCCAGAGGCTCATATACGAGAAATTTCCCTCATAATACGGAAATACAATCACGAATCTGAACGCACCACACTATGCTACCATAACACAACACTAAAAAAAAAAAATCCCGAAAAAGCCAGCTGATCGTATATAAATCCATTTGGGAGGAAAATTAATGTACAGCCTTAGATCTAGATATATGTCGGTCATATTTTGGAGGCGGGCCAGCAACTCCCGGACTCTCACAGGACTACTGACGAGGCAAACAAATTTCCAGAAACACCCGCCCATTATGTCACTTCCTTCTGACGGCGATCACTGATATATTTCTAAGTTGTGAATGAGTTCAATTACTCGAACAAAATATATGGTGTTTTTTTCTTATTATTGAGGAGATTAGGGGATTAATGGCTTTGTTAGGTTAGGTTAAGTTTGGTGAAGTTAGATTAGGTTAGGTTGAATTAGGTTACGGTTAGGTTGATTTAGGTTAGGTTAGATTAAGTTAGGTTAAGTTTGGTTTTGTTAGATTAGCTTTGGTTGATTTCGATTAGGTTAGGTTTTGACTAGGTTAAGTTTGGTTAGGTTATGATAATTTAGGTCAGGTTAGGTTTCATTAGGTTAGACAGGTTAGGTTAGGTAGGTTTCTCCTCCCGCCTCTTCAGAGTTATGACCCTCACAGACACGAGGACCATTTGACGGTACCCCAGAGAGGTGGGAGGGAGAGGAACGACCTAAACACGACCTCATAAATACGCTTATACGACCTTGACACGACCCAAACACTAATTAGACATAATGTAGAAACTACCTTCCATACGACCTTATATACATGCTCTTACACGACTTAAACACGGCCTTGAAACGACCTAAAACATAACGTAGCCAATATGTAGAAACGACCTTACATGAAATTATATATGTATATACCCTATGTAAGACCATGACACGACATACATACGACCTAGAACGAAAAGGAAAAAATAACACGACCTAGAAACAACTGGAGAGCGTTATTTAAAGAGGGTCGTGTGTTGCCGTGACCTAGATTTAATAAAATGTCGTCATCCATTTGTACGCTTCTCCTTGTCCCTGGTGGCGGGTCTTCAGGGAGAGAGAGAGAGGGAAAGAGAGAGACTGACTATGCAACACAACTATACACATAAACCTAGCATTGTTTTCTCTTTTAAATCGAAGAATACATCACGAAAAACAACTCAGTCAACAGTCCCAGGTACGAGGTCGAGGCCTCAATACGCTTCACTCGCAAGGTTCCGGAACTGTTCGTCAGGTTGAGTTATGTGACTCACTCTTGCCTGACATTGATTTAGTCTCCATTCTGAACCAAAGTCGATGGCACACTCCTTAGAACTCAATCCATGACGACAGCAGCTGCGTTAAGTGTGTCGACAGAGTAAAGGGGAGTTTCGAAGCTTCGTGACAGATCGAAGCTTGCGTTAATCGATTGTTGTTTCAGTTTCGGTTAGACTTGGATGATTCGAAGCAACAGCAGCAGCAGCAGAGACCCGCGAGCCTCCAAGGGTAACAGTATCGATCGTCTCGAACAGAGTTGACAGGATTAGCGTCACATGAATCAACCGGATATGAAACATGGACGAAAAGTTTGTGTTAAGAGACTCTTGTCAAGACCTGAGCTACGACGCACTACAAATTGAAAATAAATACACCCAAAACCCTGTACCCTGTACCCTATACCCATACACTCCGACACCCTGCATACCTACACCCTGCACCTTTACACCCTACACTCCAACACCCTACATCCCTACACCTTGCATCCTATCTACACCCTGCACCTGCACCCATACACCCTACACTCCAATACTCTAGACGCTGTACCCTACCTACACCCTACACCCTTACACTCTACACCACCACACCCTGAATGGTAAGGTGATGACGTGACTCACTTCAGCTACACGTAGATTCCATTACTTTTACTCACTTCGTCCTCCTCCTTCTCCTCCTCTTTTCCATCATCCTTACCGCCTCTTCCTCCTCCATTCCATCCTCAACCACACCTCCTCTTCCACCTCCCTTCCATCCTTAATCTCATCTACGTGTCTATACCTCTTACCCCTTTCTTCATTCTTCTTTACCCCCCCCCCCCCCGCATCCCAAGAGTAAACGATACCATTGTACACGAATATATATTTTTCTCACAACACATTTTTGGGGGAGGGGAGTTTCTTGACGTAAGACACTGATTTTTTTTTAAAGGTTATGACCACGAGCTTTGTGAGAACTAGAGGAGGCGGGTCTATTTTAATCTCTATTTCAATCCCTATCTCCTCTTGGGCGTCAGCACGGTGCTCTGGGGTTGGGAAGGAGTTAGAGGAGAGGAACTTGGGGAATGGTGGAACGAGAAAGGATGATGAGGAACTGGGGAGGAGAAAAGGGAAGGTGGGACATCGGAAAGGGGAGTGGGGAATAGGCTGTGAAGGAGAAGAAGAGATGAAGCTTGAGGTATAAAACACAGGTACGAGGGACAGGTGACTAATATCCCGGCCTTAATTAATGTGTCACAGATACCGAGGAAACCCAATTGAAGCCATACAGGTGAGGGTCATCCTGCCCCCTTCCCACCTGTTAAGACTCTCTGGAGGTTATGATTTGAGGTTATGACTGGAGGTTAAGACTCTCTGGAGTATGACTTGAGGTTATGACGGGAGGTTATGACTGGAGGTTAGGACTCTGGAGGTTATAACAGTCCAAGGAAGTTAAGACTCAGACGGTTAAACACCCATTGAGAGGCCACGAACCCCTAAGAAGCTCAGACCTCCTACAAAAGCTTTAAGAACTTCTGAGGTAAATATCAGGGCCGTGTAAACAGTGCCAACACGAGCAGTCAACAACACACACATGAATTACTTATGGGAACTACGCCAGACGAATGTTCGCCTACCTTCAGCAGCAGTGGTATTCTTACTTGGTGGAAATATATTAACCCAACCTTAACAACGAACGCCAGCAGGAGCAATAAACATAGCCTGGCGTTCTTCTCTAACCAGGAATGATATACTTGTGGAAGATACGACACACGAGCTTTCCTGTTACGAGCCTGTGACCTGACCTGACCTTGACCTGACCTTGACCTTACGGCTGCGCTTGGTTGTATAGAGTGACAGTAAAGGAAATTTTACGAGGTGGAAGGCAATTTTCACCTCATGATTGTATGCATGACGGACCCTCGTTATTCATGACATAACGACGCTCTTCATTACACATCCTCAACACCCCCCCCCCCCCCTACTGGTCCATTACCAACACCTACATGATGTAATGGACAGTTTGGGAAAAAAAAGGGCTTACAGTGAACAGATTATACATACACACACACACACACACACACACACACACACACACACACACACACACTAATGGATTATAGGACAAAGCTAATTACCTTCTCCCATTATCATCCATTAGGTGGCAACTCTCTCCAGTGTCCTAAGACTCATAAATCACTTTCAGTCTAAGGTCAGTGAGTGAGTTGATTCTAGGTCAAGAAATGTAATCAGTCAACTGGGTCAACTCTATAAAAGTGGAGAGAGAGAGAGAGAGAGAGAGAGAGAGAGAGAGAGAGAGAGAGAGAGAGAGAGAGAGAGAGAGAGAGAGAGAGAGAGAGAGAGAGAGAGAGAGCAGTTTTACGTACCGGACACGAAAACACTCTCTCTCTCTCTCTCTCTCTCTCTCTCTCTCTCTCTCTCTCTCATACAAGCAAGTCTAAATAATTAATGAGCACGTGAAACAACTGAGAAATTCATTACTGTCGACATGTTGTGTATTCAAGTTGCAAGACTGTCACTCGGTAGTCACTCAGTTACTCTTATCTGTCAATCCATCACCCCGTCCCCCTGTCACTCCGTCACTCACGATGAAAGCTTATGTCTTAAAGTGCAATATAAACTTAACCATCTACATGATTATTGTAAGGTGTTCAGTACACGCCTTAAGCTGCTACACCCATCACAGTGCAGAATTTAAGCCCTTGAGTTGTAAAGAGCTCATATTAAGAGCCCCCGTAGCGCGCGCACACATACACAAACACATTCATCTAAATTAAAAAACTTTCACTTCGGATATAAATCTCTTAAATTCTTTTATCACTCAAAAGTTCGGATAAATGATAACGACCAAGGTATACACTCCCGTTACTTCTCGAGGAGTGAAACATTCGGATAAGTAAGAACGTTCAAGATGGATAAAGACGTTCGGATAAGTAAGAACGTTCGAGGTGACTAAAGACGTTCGGATAAGTAAGAACGTTCGAGGTGGCTAAGGACGTTCGGATAAGTATGAACGTTCGAGGTGACTAAAGACGTTCGGATAAGTAAGAACGTTCGAGGTGGCTAAAGACGTTCGGATGAGTGAAAATAACGTAGGATGATGAAATATCCAATCGGGTTATTAATCATCCTTGAGCGGTCGGATGATGAGAGAGTGAAGAGGTCAGCTTCGTCTCCTGTCATTAATCACCGTGAGAGAGAGAGAGAGAGAGAGGGAGAGAGAGAGAGAGTTAAAAAAAGATTGATATTGATAAAAACTATAAGGAAAATAAATATAGAGAACAGATTTTAATACTTGAAACAAAACAGGGCTACCAACTCTCCCAAGTATTAACATATCAGGGGTACCAACTCCTCAAGAAACACAGGGCTACCAACTCTACCAAGTATTAACATATCAGGGGTACCAACTCCTCAAGAAACACAGGGCTACCAACCTTGACGTTCACTACTATAAGGTATTAAATAAAAATCTCAAAACACAACTGACTCACTTAAGCTACGACATAAATACAGACATATCAAAATGGTGTCGTGATTGCAGTGAGACTCTACCTTTCAAGCTTGTTCCAGTAATGACACAACGAAGGAAATTATTACTTTATAAGCTTTTGGGGAGAAAAAACTGAACTCAAAATTATACAAAATTCGTAAGTTTAATTTCCCCTCATAATTATAGATGTGAGAAAGTAACTAATTGTTGGCTTTTAGAAGTTTAAAGGAGAAAAATTAATCGTTTAAAATGGTATCCAAAGTACGCGAAGACTCTACCTTAATGAGATCTTTTCGTTTTTGAAGTTAAGAAAAATGTAACTGTGTGGGGGAAAAGGGAAAAAAAACAAGTATCTCTGGGGGAAAAGGGAACAAACAATTATCTCTGGGGGAAAAGGGAAAAAACAATTATCTCTAGGGGATAAAGGGAAAAAAACAATTATCTCTAGGGGGTAAAGGGAAAAAACGACTATCTCTGTGGGAAAAGGGAAAAAAATTACCTTTACGAACCATTGAGAATTCGGGGTTGACTTTGATCATAAAATAACTAGTGAGAGATAATTTACATATCTGTCCGTGGTGATGAAGCGGTGTCGAAAACAAAAGACAAATTGCATTGCGAAGAGGAGGAGGAGGAGGAGGAGGAAGAGAGGAGGATGAGAGAAGAAGAAGAAGAAGAAGAAGAATCAGTGATGAGTAAATACAGTAAATCGATGAAACAAGAAACAATAATAAAATAATGAAAAATGTAAACAAAATTGAAAAGAAAAATAGCGAAAGTTATTAGTGAATTCTCTCTCTCACTCTCTCTCTCTCTCTCTCTCTCTCTCTCTCTCTCTCTTCTTACACTCACGATGACCACTTCACATAATATTACAAGTGACGTCATTTGTCTAAGCCTCCCCCCCCCAAGACTCCTCCCAATTTCTCGTTTTCTTTCTTCACCTGGAATACAATTTTCGCATTACCTGAACATTACACACCACACCTTTCTCTTACATGAATATTAACCACCCTAACCGAAGCTAACTTAACCTAACCTAAACTACCCTAATTTAACTTAACCAAAGCTAACTTAACCTAACCTAAACTACCCTAATTTAACCTAACCGAAGGTAACTTAACCTAACCTAAACTACCCTAATTTAACTTAACCAAAGCTAACTTAACCTAACCTAAACTACCCTAACTTAACCTAACCTAAACTACCCTAATTTAACCTAACCGAAGGTAACTTAACCTAACCTAAACTACCCTAATTTAACTTAACCAAAGCTAACTTAACCTAACCTAAACTACCCTAACTTAACCTAACCAAAGCTATCTTAACCTAACCTAAACTACCCTAATTTAACCTAACCAAAGCTATCTTAACCTAACCTAAACTACCCTAATTTAACCTAACCAAAGCTAACTTAACCTAACCTACACTACCCTAATTTAACCTAACCAAAACTATCTTAACCTAACCTAAACTACCCTAATTTAACCTAACCAAAGCTAACTTAACCTAACCTACACTACCCTAATTTAACCTAACCAAAGCTAACTTAACCTAACCTAAACTACCCTAATTTAACTTAACCAAAGCTAACTTAACCTAACCTAAACTACCCTAACTTAACCTAACCAAAGCTAACTTAACCTAACCTAAACTACCCTAATTTAACCTAACCAAACACTTGAAAATAAACTCATCCTCAGGCCCTAAGAAAAAACACATTATCAGTCAAGTCAGTAAGGTGTTGTTTTGAGGTGATTAAAGTTACTTAATATTACGGTAATAAATTAGATCCAAGTATACAATAATGATGCTCATATATGTATACAAATAATCGTTATATGGAAATACTCTGTGTACGTAAAATACATGTATACGAAAAAGAAGTCGTACACACACACACACACACACACACCAACTCACCTCTTAAGGTCGGAATTATTCTCTCAGGGAGTTTGTTGTTGTTGTTGTTGTTGTTGTTGTTGTTGTTGTTAGTATTTCTCCCTTCCAGCGTGGCCAGAGTGTTACTTTGAGATATTCACCTGTGTCTCTCTGTCCGGGATTGAGATGGATGAGACTGGATTTCCTTTAATGCGTTTTTGTATCTGAGTGTAAGACAGGAGAGATGAGCCTGTCTTCTGAGAGATATATATTACCGGTATCTCTCTGATAGTGTGAGACGGAGAGAGGTAGTTCCACTGAGAGATAGACGGGTGCCAGTATCTCTCTTTTGGTATTAGACGGAGGAGTCAAGGCTGTCCTCTGAGAGATCTTACAGGTATCTCTCTCTATCTCTCTCCTATTACAAGAAGAGACAGAGAAACATAGAGACAGAATTGGTCCTCGTAGCTAAGTCACTTAAATTCACTGTCTTAGATCATCCACTTAGACTCATCTCGGTAAGACCCTTAACACTAATTTTCAATCAAATGCACTTAATATACACTTACAAGGCTCTCACTTAAGAGTATGAGTGAGTGTATCTTCACTTCAGAGGGCGTGTTTAAGTATCACAACAAGTCAATACTCAATACGGCTTGTAATCTCATTGCTGGTTGGTTCGATGTAGAAGAGTTTCGTGACGTCATTCTTCACTGTAATTGGTCACTTTATTTTTTCAAAGGTTTTCACTAACATGTACTAAGGATTTTCTTTTCCAATAACCTGAATATTTTATTATGTTATTTTAGTAATTTAGATCAATATAATCTATGTTATGGAGTCCAACACTACCCTACACCCCCTCAAAAACTAATATAAATAAAAACATTAACCGGCAATCATATACATATATATATATATATATATATATATATATATATATATATATATATATATATATATATATATATATATATATATATATATATCACAAGAACTAAACCAAAATTGAAATATAGTTCAATAAATATTTCTTTGTACGATAAAATATATACCATTAAATTGAAGAAAAAATATCGTACATTAACAAGATAATAATAATAATAATAATAATAATAATAATAATAATAATAATAATAATCTTAGGAGTGAAATTTTTAATAGTTTAGTAATATAAAGAGACGAGAACAAGAATGATTAAATGCTCTCTCTCTCTCTCTCTCTCTCTCTCTCTCTCTCTCTCTCAACGCTAATTGCTCTTTTGATTTTAAATACAGGAGACTTCTAATCCTAAATCTTCACTCCCCCCTCTTCAAAGTGACACCACCTCCTCCCACCCTCTATACCTGCTTCAAAGGGCCATCCTGTCGTCCCCTTTAAGAGAGGTGTACAGTATAGGGAAATCTCTCTTTTGACATCAGTTAGTGTAAGAAGTTCTCATTTGTACGTGTGTGTGTGTGTGTGTGGAGAGGGGGGACATAGGGACCTCGCTTCGACTCCCTGTACTCAAAACACTGATGTAGGCTGGCAGAGAAATATCAATAAATCTATTTATTGATTCATAATGAGAGGAGGAGGGGATGGTGGGGGAGATGAGGGAGAGGGTGATGGGGAAGAGGGAGGAAGACGGTGTTGATGAGGTGGGGGAGATGATGGGGGAGGGAGAGTAATTACGGGAGAGGTGTGAAAGGGGAGAGAAGAAGAAGAATAAAGGAGGGAGAAGAAAGGACAATGAGGGAATGAAAGGGAGGGAGAGAGGGAGGGGAAGGGAGGTAGGTAGGGAGGGAGGGGAGGTAGGTAGAAAGGAAGGGAGGGAAGAAGGAAGGTAGGGAGGGAGGGGGAAGCTTCAACAATCCCAATGTCAACAAACTGGCGACAAGAGAAAGAAACTGCGCTCTATTTACACACTGTTGTATGTACCTGAGAGAAAACGGAGAGAGATAAAAGGTGTTTTCTATATTTTCCAGTCGTGTGTCAGGTGAACTTGTACCTGTACCTGTCCTTATATCTGTATTTAGAGTGTATTTGGACTCTCTGGCCATTCACACACTTTTTTCCTTTGAGTCTGTTATGATGACAAAAAAACAAAAAACAAAACAACTATATTTATCCTGGTATATATAGCAATTTTCTTTCGCTTTCTATTATAAGAAAATAAAAAAAAAAGTCTACTGCTTTTTCTTTCCATAAAAAAAATCATGTCACTTTCTGATGTTACGAGTTTATTTTGAAAGGATGAAATGGGTATACTATCGTCACTAGTGGGTTAAACCATCGTCGCCAGTGGGTTAAGCCATTGTCCTCAGTGGGTTAAGCCATTGTCCTCAGTGGGTTAAGCCATTGTCCTCAGTGGGTTAAGCCATTGTCCTCAGTGGGTTAAGCCATTGTCCTCAGTAGGTTAAACCATTGTCTATAGTGGGTTAAGCCATGGTCGCCAGTGGATTAAACCAACGTCGCCAGTGAGGTAAACCAGCGTCGTCAGTGAGTTAAACCAACGTCGTCAGTGAATTAAACCAACGTCGCCAGTGAGTTAAACCAACGTCGCCAGTGGGTTAAACCATTGTATTTAGTGGGTTGACGATAAAAACAAATGTAAACCAAAGAAAATAATAAAATGCTAAGGAAGACCATATCACAGTTTTCACCTCACTTCACACATCTTGTCATGAACCGAGTGGCAGATCTCTGGCCTCTACCACCATCACACTCCTCGCCACACCATCACCACTACCACCACACTCCTCGTCACATCGTCACCACTACCACCACACTCCTCGTCACATCGTCACCACTACCACCACACTCCTCGTCACACGTTCACCACCACCACCACACTCCTCATCACACCGTCACCACTACCACCACACTCCTCATCACACCGTCACCACTACCACCACACTCCTCATCACACCGTCACCACCACCACCACACTCCTCATCACACCGTCACCACTACCACCACACTCCTCGTCACATCGTCACCACCACCACCACCACACTCCTCGCCACACCGTCACCACTACCACCACACTCCTCGTCACATCGTCACCACCACCACCACCACACTCCTCGCCACACCGTCACCACTACCACCACACTCCTCGTCACATCGTCACCACCACCACCACACTCCTCGCCACACCGTCACCACTACCACCACACTCCTCGTCACATCGTCACCACCACCACCACCACCACCACCACCACCACACCGTTACGAGGAAGAATAAACTTGCGTAACATTTCATGACTTTTCCTCTCACTCTTCATTTGTTTTATGGAGGAAAACTCTTGAGATCTTTCTCTGTCCATCATCGATTTTTCCCATGCCACAAGTGAATGGGCTATTGGGGAGAACGTCACGATGTCGCTGTTTGAGGACGTCACGATGTCGCTATCTAAGGGCGTCATGATTTCACTGTCTAAGGGCGTCATGATGTCACTGCTTGGGGCGTTACGATGATTCTGATTAAGGACGTCACGATGTCACTGTTTGAGGTCGTCACAATTTCACTGTGAGGAGTCGTCAAAGTATCACTGTCAGGAGTCGTCACTGTGTCACTATCTTCGAGGGAGGGAGGGAGGGAGGGGGGGAAAGGGGAAGGAGGGAGGGAAGGAGGCTGTATATATGTAGGAAGGAGTGGAGGCAAGGAATATTCACATGTCGTTCTTAATGAGGGAGTCCTCCACACCACACCAGAGATTCTCTATGACTGGATAAATATTTAACTCAGTACTGCGGAGGTTGTCACTATCGTCCAGGAGATGAGGGGGGGGGGAGGGAGGAGGGAGAGGGGGAGGGGGGAGGGGCATGTGTTCGTGTGGAGGAGGAACATCGTATATATCCAGGACTGTGTTAACGAGGTCTTCCTTTCCATGAAGTATTCCCTCCGGGGTGATCACTCAGAAGAGCTTCGTAGGGGATGATAGTTCTCTTTTATGGTGGTCGTGTATGTGTGAGAGGAGGGAGGAACATATTGTCAAGAGGTTGTTATCTAAGAGCTCCTGAAGAACCCTGCACGGTGGATATTATTGACAGAGTATCGTACACGTCATCACTGTCACTCAGCAGGGTGTATGAGGCATGAGCTCCTCCCCAAGACAACTATTACACAAGTCTCCTTAGCTGTGTTTCTCTAAGATGATCGTAGAACATTGTCACTATCATCCACCAAGGCGGCAAATGAGGAAGGAGGGGCGACTTCCTCTCTAAGACACTGGTCCTCTCCGACAGGTGGGCACGACAGGATAAGAATAACACGTGAGCTCTCGCCACATTTTGCCGCCGTTTTCTGCACCGAACACACATACACACACACACACACACACACACACACACGACTCTCGTCGTACGATATCCTTCGTCAGCCCCTTCAGGAGCGCCAACACAACATTACGAGCTTCAAGAAACCAGCGTGAAAGTCTTCAGCTCTGAACTGAGGTGCCCGGGCCATAACTGTTGTATCCAGGACGTTGTTGCGGTTTCCAGGCCTGCGAAGCGGTCTCCAAACCTAAGTTGCAGTCTCCAAGTTTGTGTTGTGGTCTCCAGGGCTACAGCCTACATCACTCGATCTAGGAGGCCAGCACGAACCCCAAGAGACCTTCGGGTGGTCTCCGAGGGTAGCCAAGAGAGGAGACTAGACAAGACAGACCTGGGAGATGGGACGGAGCGTGGCTCACTCAGCACCAGTGTGGCGCCTGAGTGAGGGAGGGAGAGTGAGGGAGAGGCTGGAGAGTGAGAGTGAGAGAGGGGGAGGGGTAGGAGGTCGCCCGTTACCCACCCACCAGAGGAAGGGAGGGAGGAGAGCGTCACTGGCGTTAGCTATGACATCAGAATGAGAGAGAGAGAGAGAGAGAGAGAGAGAGAGAGAGAGAGAGAGAGAGAGAGAGAGAGAGAGAGAGAGAGAGAGACTTGAGAAAGGTCCGAGTGTTGACAGAGGCGAGTGTCCACCACAACAAACAAAGACTGAACGGAACCCAATCCTCACCACACCAGCTCTGATGGGTCATTGATGCCCCTGAGTGACTTTGATTGGTCCTTAATGGCTCTATATGGATCTGATGGGTTTTTAATGGCTCTGATTGGTCGTACCCAGATGTGAGTGAAGCCTAGCTGGCTGGGTGATTCTGGTGGGTCCTACCCGGATCTGAGTGGCCTCTACTTGCTCTGAGGGTTCTGATGGGTCATTTATGGTTCTGAGTGGATCCTCACTGGCCTTAAGTGACTCAGACTACTTCCTTTCTTGAATCATATAACGAAGACCAACATGTAACTGAAATATGTCTCAGGACACAAGAGACCAACCACAACCACCTGTAAATGGTCTCAGATTATAATTGCATCAATAACCACGAATTATGTTAAGCTCGATATAACAGGGATCCAGAGAGAGAGAGAGAGAGAGAGAGAGAGAGAGAGAGAGAGAGAGAGAGAGAGAGAGAGAGAGAGAGAGAGAGAGAGAGAGAGAGATCCTTCTACAGTTTCTCTCTCTCTCTCTCCTCCGTAAATTGAATAATGTTAATTATATTCAGAGGGGCAGGGGTAGAAAGAGAGGAATGATTACAAAGAGTAGATATAGAGAGGGAGAAAGGAGGAGGTGGAGGAGGAGGGGGGAGTATTAGCAGTAAGGAAGGCAGATTACAGCAGTTAGGAGTCCATGTTGCCTTACTCATTAATTACAGGTTGTTATACGATGATGTTATCGACTTATTGTGGTGGTGGTGGTGGTGGTGATAGTGGTAGAGGTGGTGGTAGTAGTGGTGATGGTAATGGTAGTGGTGATGGTGGTAGTGGTGTTGGTGGTGATAGTGGTAGTGGTGATGGTAGTAATGGTAGTGGTGATGGTAGTAGTGATGATGGTGATGGGTGGCAGTGATGTATGGTAGTGATATATACGTGGTGATGGGTGGCGAACAGTGGTCATGGATGGCAGTGATGGGTGGTGATGGGGAGGTAGAGGGAGGTCCCACCTGTGTTATTACCTGGGCTGGACCCCTCCCACCTGACGACTCAATTATCTTTCGTTCGATACTTTATTAGTGCAAGCATGTCAGACCTGGCCCTTGGGAGGGGAGGGAAGGGGAGGGGAGGGGAGGATAAAGCTAAGTAATGGGTTGAGGGGACGGTGAGGGGTAGAGGGGACGGTGAGGGGGAGAGGGGACGGTGAGAGATGAGAGGAAGTGATGGGGGTCAGGGAGAGGTCAGAGGTGAGAGGAAGTGATGGGGGTCAGGGAGAGGCCAGAGGTGAGAGGAAGTGATGGGGGTCAGGGAGAGGTCAGAGGTGAGAGGAAGTGATGGGGCCAGGGGTCGAATAAATGGGAGAGGAGGAGGAGGAGGAGGAGGAGGAGGAGGGAACTAGGACGGTGGTCTCAATATGGTTCAATCATCATGTAATTTTTTCTCCTATTTTGATGGTTAATATACATAACACGTCCATAAGGATTCTTAATAACTAACTTATAGTTTGCTAAAGTATGTATGTATGTATGTATGTATGTATGTCGCCCATAGATGGATAGACGGGTTAATTATACCAAATATAAAGTGTTATTTTCTTCCAAGTTCATCTCCTGCTATAATGTTTTATTTTGGCTCACTCATTAATACCTTGAGTACGGTGACGTAACCCCTTGAGTGCTATGAGTTAACCCTTAATCATAATCATCATCGTACTCATTAAGGCTAGTAGTCATGGTATTCAAAAGGTTAAAATATTGTACTCGAGAGGAGAGACCTGCCCCCTCCCCGTGACAGACAACACCAAACACAGGAACGTCAGAGAAAATAAAGGAAAGGTTATATGCTAGTTAACAGCGATTCATTATTTACTGTAGAATATTATGACGACGGTGAATGAATCGTTTGTCGGTGTTTGTGGAGTAAATTACCTTAATCCAACCTAAGCAAAACTACCTTAGGATCATTAGATTATATTAGATAACATTCTTGTCGTTTACTTTGATGAACTCTAAATTGCCCAATACGTGATAATTACTGACAATAACAACACCAAAGATAATAATAGTATAGCATCTATCCCGTTTTCTATGGTAAAACACATCCAGAGAAAATGGGAACTGACACCCCCGAGTTTCCTGAGAAATTTTCACACGATGACAACACACGGATCACGGATGGATAGGTATTCCCGAAGCCCTGAAATTAAAGACAAAACACACAAGAAAACGACGACTGAAATGCGGCAACAGACCGATTTGTAAGCTAGACGTTCAGATATTTTGAGGAAATATCACACAGGGGGAATTCGAGCGCCTGCAAGTGATGTTAAATGAACTGTGAAGCAAATACCTTGGCAACAGTCGACGGGCCATTGTGTTGATGTGGTCGTTGGGTGTACTGGAGGGAGGGGATGGGGGAAGCGAGGTGAGGAGGGCAGATATTGGGAGGAAAGAAAGATTAATGGAGGCAAAGGTTGGGGTACTGGGAGTGTTGGGGAGGTAAAGGTTTGGGAAAGTTGGGGAGGTAAAGGTTGGGATTTTGGGAGAGCTGGGGAGGTAAGGGTTAGGGCAAAGGGAGGGTTGGGGAAATAAATTTGGGGATTTTGGGAGAGTTAGGGAGGTAGAGGTTAGGGTAAAGGGAGAGTTGGGGAGGTAAAGGCTGGGATATTGGGAGAGCTGGGGAGGTAAGGGTTGAGGAAGAGCAAAGTCTGGGGAAGCAAAAGCTGAAGAACATAACTGTTAAGCCGAAGCAACACGTTGGCTTTGGGCGAAGGAAGATTTGGAGAGAGTTAAGGATTATGTAGGTAGATGAGGGAGATGGTGGTGGTAGTGGTGGTAGGAGTGGTGGTAGTGGTGGTGGTAGTGGTGGTAGGAGTGGTGGTAGTGGTGGTAGTGGTGGTAGTGGTGATGGTGTTAATGAGAGTAGTCAGTGATGATAACATAGGAGAAGAAGAGTAGTAGTAGTAAGTAGTGGTAGTGGTGTTAGTGGTGAGGGAAGTGACCAGGGTGATACAGAGGCAGAAGAAGGGAAGTAGTAGTAGTAGTAAGTAGTGGTAGTGGTGTTAGTGGCGAGGGAAGTGACCAGGGTGATACAGAGGCAGAAGAAGGGAAGTAGTAGTAGTAGTAAGTAGTGGTAGTGGTGTTAGTGGCGAGGGAAGTGACCAGGGTGATACAGAGGAAGAAGAAGGGAAGTAGTAGTAGTAGTAAGTAGTGGTAGTGGTGTTAGTGGTGAGGGAAGTGACCAGGGTGATACAGAGGCAGAAGGGTAGTAGTAAGTTATGATGAGAGAGGCAAGTGAGTGAGGGAGAAGTCTTGAGTCTGATGTCATCTCCTGGTACCACACAGAGGGCGCTGAGAGCCGCGGGCTACCACACACACACACACACACACACACACACACACACACACACACACACACACACACACACACTCGCGCGCGCCGCCCTGTTTGTACTTGTATCAAAGGTTTTAATCTGGGAAGCAGATGTGTGGTGGGGGGGGGCAGTAGGAGGAGGAGGAGGAGGAGGAGGAGGAGGAGGAGGAGGAGGAGGAGGAGGAACAACAATAATTAAATAACAAAAGCATCAACAATAGAAACAGCAATATTTATAAAAATAATAATTATAATAATAATAATAATAATAATTATTATTATTATTATTATTATAATTCCAATAATATAGTAAAAGTAACACCAATAAAACAACAATAACAACAGCACAGTCATAGCCAATAAACCAAAACAGACATGAGAGAGAGAGAGAGAGAGAGAGAGAGAGAGAGAGAGAGAGAGAGAGAGAGAGAGAGAGAGAGAACCCATCACATGGCCTCCACAACCATCACCACAGTGTCGCCGCGATGCAATTAAGTTTGGGCCAGAGAGACGAGCGTTGAGGTTGGCACGTCGCAGATTAGGCGGGACTTACGGAGGGAGGAACTGATGGAAGGTATCTGTCGCTTCGAGCATCACGGAGAGAGAAAATCTTCTTATCCAGCAAGACATAACCAGAGACGCAGGAGGGAGGGAGGCCTGGGGCAGGGATTGAGCCATTTGGTATAATCCATGCGTTTCTGGGTTTCACGTGCACTCATTGGTTAACCCTGGGCCCCTCCATGACGTCTGCTAAGAATAACGTCCCACTACATTAACTGACCTGATGCGTGATGCCAGATGACCTTATGTTACCTCCAGATGACCTCATATGACCCTGATTGTACTTATTTAATCCTGGGTGACCTTAGATATTATTAGACGCCCCTAGATCGAGTCATTTATAGCAGCTAAAGAAAGTACTCTCAAGCGCCAGTAATCTCCCAGGCCACCATTAATCCCACTGTGTGTGTGTGTGTGTGTGTGTGTGTGTGTGTGTGTGTGTGTGTGTGTGTGTGTGTGTTAGTGTGTGTGTGTGTAAGAAAAAAGCGGACACCCATAATCTTACCTGTTACACATTTCGATAATTATTTTCAAAAAGAATTTGTACGTTAGAAATAAACTTACTGTCAGCTAACACAGTACTTGCTCCTCCATAATTCTCATGAATAAATTTTCTGCCAACACGACTCACTCCCAACACAGCCCTTTAGTAATGCTGCTGAGTCCTCACACATGTCCCCATCTCAGTTCTTGATTCCAGACTTTTCACTTTTCCTTTGTCAACACGACGCTGTTTGGAAGTGATGGCAGGAGCTGAATGCTTCTGTTATATTTGCCCAATAACAAGCCATTCACTTGAGTCTGTATTCCCTCACAAGTCGCAACTGTGACTTACAATCAAACAAGTCAAATGTGATGTTAACAGAGGCGTAGTGAACATAGTGTCTCCAACTATGACTTACAGCAGCTGAAAACCAATGTTAACTCACCTGGCATATCACAGAAGTCAATATTTATTTTGTCTAGTGTTTAGATCTCTCTCGGGCGTTTGAGTAGTTTGTTAGCTGCCTGTATCTCGCACCACTACAAAAAAGACACAACATGTTTCTTTCACGTGGACGAGTTGAGTGTGACAGCAGCTAACATTTGATTTGACAACACTGGAATCGATCCCAGGTCAAGGAGAGTATTGCACCCATTGACATTACTCTTACATCACGTGACCAAGAAGAGAGTTGATATTAGGTTTCACAGGAACCCAGGACTGAACCCTCACCTGGAAGCCCTGTAGGAGAGGGTCACGTCTTTATTCGTTGCTAATTATATATCGTTGGGGTTGTTTATGAATATTTGCTTCAATTTATAGAATGTAAATCTTGTTGGAAAAAAAAGGAAAGAAAAAAGTGTTAATTTACGAGAATTACGTTGACAGTGTTCCTACGAATAGTCACTCACGGTGTTGTTGACAAGGGCCTCTGAGGTAGACTGCTGGGCTAAACCATTAATTGAGGGCAGACGACACCTAGAAAACCTAACCTAGCGAGTTTTACTTCAAAGGTGTGAGGAAGGAGTGAGGAAGGTGTGAGGATGGTGAGGAAGTGAGAAAGGTGTGAGGAAGGGGTGAGGAAGGTGTGAGGATGGTGAGGAAGGTGTGAGGAAGGGGTGAGGAAGGTGTGAGGATGGTGAGGAAGGTGAGAAAGGTGTGAGGAAGGGGTGAGGATGGTGAGGAAGGTGAGGAAGGTGTGAGGAAGGGGTGAGGAAGGTGTGAGGATGGTGAGGAAGGTGAGAAAGGTGTGAGGAAGGGGTGAGGATGGTGAGGAAGGTGAGGAAGGTGTGAGGAAGGGGTGAGGAAGGTTCACATACTCCATATACTCGACCTTCTAAGGTTAGACCCAAGACACGCTGAATAAAACACCGAAGGCGCTTTATTACTGTAAACTACGCCTTTCATAGTGGGTAAATGGATGACCTTTAAGATTCTTTTTTGTGTAACAGCCTTTGCAGGAGCCGAGGCCTGGGGGGGGGGGGGGTGACGGTAACACTGTCCTGTAGAGGGAGAAATGTGACGTTCAGTTGTTTATGTTCACGGTTAGTTACAGGTTCGTTCATTATATTTCCAAATCGCATAAATCAAAGCTAGATCTCTATTTCATACACGGATCTTTAGAAAATACTTGCACGAAAGTGGCCATAAAATTAAGAAATTCGCCTCATATCGACCAATCTAATGTTTGTTGAACACTAAAAAATATACCGTACAAACAGAATTTATCACTCAAATATCACCCCTCAGTACCGTGATTATTTACATGATGTCGCACCTACAACCTTTGTGTGCTAAAGTCGATAGTGATTAAGAAATCTTCGTCTTACTTCGGCTCATTTTTTTAGAACAATTTAATCACGAGCTCAGAATAGTTGAGGGTCGAACTGGGGTGATGGTTGTCAGACACCCCCAGACGGGCGAGAGAGAGAGAGAGAGAGAGAGAGAGAGAGAGAGAGAGAGAGAGAGAGAGTCTATGGTCAGATAAAGGTAAGAGTAATCCTTCACGAGGACGTAGGTGTACAGTACATCTTATTACAAGGTAGTGTTCGCGGTCTCTCTCTCTCTCTCTCTCTCTCTCTCTCTCTCTCTCTCTCTCTCTCTCTGTAAGGAAGTGGTTGAGGAGACGTAGCCGTGAAAAGAAATAGTAAATGAGACCATGTTTTCTCTCTCTCTCTCTCTCTCTCTCTCTCTCTCTCTCTCTCTCTCTCTGTCTCTCTCTGTCTCTCTCCCGGTAAAGAGGCCGATGTGTAGTCTCGCTATAGAGGCTGTGTCGGTCTTGGAGGGAAGAAGATACGTCGATAACCGTTATCAGTGGAGGCCTGGGAGAGTGATAACCGCCCCTCACCACAGCGAGAGAACCTTTCCTATCTTACATCAAGCAAAAGGAAAATATAATACCAAGACTCCTCCTATATTAACACAAACTTTTCCCCCTAATGAAATAATCAACTTTATCACGGTTTAATTTGACTAATTATCCGTTTATTTATCGATTATTTTTTTATATTCAATTCAACTTTCTTTCATCTTAAAACTTTTATTCAAATTTATGGTACTGGTCTAATTTAGGGGTGCGGCAGACGAGTGGATTGAACGCTCAACTTATAACCTAAAGCTCGTTGGTTAGCACTCAGGATAACTCTTATAGTCCACTCAGCTGTAAATGGGTACCTTATTTTACAGGTTGGGAAGTGAAGGCGGTCAAGTGCAGTGTTGACGAAGAAAAGGGATTAGCTTACAGTGTGGTGTATCTGCACTGCCAACTAGAACCACTTTCAACTTTGGCCAAAATCATCCTTTTTAATGGGACACCGAATATTTCTCCTACGGTCTTACCCTTCATTAAAAGCACTAGAGATCCACCCTACCCTACCCCCCCACCCTCCTTCCATGGTACTCTCACAGCTTAATTTAGTACATAATCTAATATTAATTTAGTCCTATACACCTCCCTCAAGCTAACTCATCGTAACTAACACGGCCGAGTATTTGTAGTAATTTAGGTTAAGTCAAGAGTCTCGTGTGTACTCAGTAAATACCTGTAATGTCTCTATACACTTTCAGGTACTCAGAAACGTAAACAATTCGTCCTGGTTGTTGGTGTTACGTCGTATATAAACAAAGAAGATGACGCGCCAGATTTATAACAGATCGTAAGTTATATTTCCTTCACGTAACATACAGACAACTATACTTAAGGAAGGAAATTCAAACGTAAGTGTCTTTGAGAGTCCGAACTGAAGTCTGTATTCTTGGACAGATGCCTGAAGATTCATACACTGTAGACAAAGTTATTAAGAGTCAAATCAAAGTCTAAAGTCACTCTTAAGTATGTAAACAAAACACTACTATGTCTCCTTCAGTAGTAAGAGTAAACAAGGGTGGATTTTCACATATGTAAGATGCAAAACAAAGCAGATGAAAGAAATTTGTGGAAAAATCTCATAAAAGCTCTAAGAATTTCTCTGTTACGAAGACATAAACTGATGTATTATTACGACCTTGTGATAGAAAGTAATAAGGGCGATGTACTCTAACTTGCTGCATTCAATACTGAGGTTAAAATCCATATATTTCAGAGTACTGTATGAATGTTTGTCTTTAAAATATTGGAAGGACGTTCTTACACAATTTATAATATTGACACAGATGTTTAGTTCACGTAAGAGTCAGTTAATAGTTATGCCCCCTGTTAGTAGGCTGTCAATGTTCTTAAAAGTTAAATTGACAGTAAGAATGCATTGCTTAGTTGAATTAGTATTTTACCAAGTTTATAATACAAAAAAAGAACAAAATAACCACTATCGTGTTATGAATCATTAAATCGTTATTATCGTCGGCAAGTATTAGTCGGGGTTGTTGTCTATTTGTTTGTCTGTTTGTTTGTTTATGTTTACGTGTTCCACAGGAGTCACAGGAGCCACCGTAGGGATGAAACAGTCGTCAAGGTCAAACAAGAAGGTCAATTTACCAAAAATATACAATAAAAAATCACTCTATATATATCTCTACAATTTTCGGCACGGACGATTAACATTCATAGAGATTCAGTCATTGTTGTTTATAATTATTATTTTTTTATTATGACTTATCTTAATATTAAACTGGATTCTTAAGTAATAACAGAAAATAATTATTCTTATTACAAAACTTAGAAAAAGTGTTACTTATGAATAGAATCTTTAAGTAAGTTTGAGCGAGTGAGATAGTAGAACGCGGCGGGCGGTTACCGTAGAGTTGCCTTAGCTCTCTGGCCCCACAGGAACCCTCAATCTCGGCTAGGAAAACACACTGATGCTGTTTTGGGTCATAACTAAGAGGTCAGAAGGAGAACTAAGGGGTCAAGAAGACTTACCTCATGCTCGGGTGGGTCAGCAGGGTGGTGCGGGTTTCTTTGGGTGAGGTCGAGCGAGGTCACCCGACTTACTGACTTGTGTGGAGTCTCCCCAGCACCACCTCCTCCTCCTCCTCCACCTCCTCCACCACCTGCCTCCACCCGCGTCGCCTGCAGCACCACCACCACCAAACGACAACACAAACTACGTTAGTGACACACATACATTGTTACGTGCAAAAATCATTCTTTACCATATTAATACCAATAATAGCAACAACATTAATAATAAAATTGACACGGATAACACTAAATATAACCTTGATAACAGTAATAACATGGCATTATTAATAGCAATAACAATAAGTGCTAACAATAACAATAACCAACAAAAGCAATAACAATTAATCTCTGGAAGGATCCTAATAGATGGAGCTGAATAAGTTAATCTGATTATATTACCTCCAAGAACAATTAATTAGTGACTTCTTCGTTCTATCCCTCTATTAGTTGAAATAAAATTAAGATATTTCACATCATTAAACAACTAAATTAGTGTTGAACCAATTTAAAGTAGTAAGACTATTGTAGTGAATATATATTGATATGAATGGAATGCCAGGCCCGTATTAAGATAGTCAGCCCCGCGCTCACACCCTGGACCATTCTCCTCCCTGAGGTAGCTTTTATAGAAAACTGAACCAACGATCAACTATGGAGGGACTCCTGTAATTTATAAAGAGGGTCGTCATGTTCCTCGCTCCTGGAGAAAAAAGTCGTGGTAGAAAATTCATTGTGTCAAAAAAAATGTTGTCAAGAAAAATTATTATAGAGTAACGTATTTATGCTGTTAAACCATTGTGTGTGTGTGTGTGTGTGTGTGTGTGTGTGTGTGTGTGTGTGTGTGTGTGTGTGTGTGTGTGTGTGTGTTACCCATGACCCCATGACACTATATCATGTTATAGAAAGTATATATATATAATGATCAGTTCTTTGTTCTTATCATTTATTCATCCATTCATTAATCTTTCGACTGATAAAATGTTAGGCATTTTTAATAAGCATTCCAATGATTTAACATTGAATAGTTTTTTAGTACCACACACACACGTTATAAAGATAAATAAAAGGAAAATAATAAAATAACACAAGTAACAGAGAGTACAATAGGCCTCGTAAGCACTTAAACTAATACTCGTCATTCTCTACTCTGAAGTGAATGAGAAACTTATTAGATTATACTGATACAATTTTACCCACACATAAACTGTCGCCCTGAGAGTTTCAGTTTGAGCAGGGAGGCTGACGAGGAAGGATTACGCGAAGACCAGTCCCTTAAGCTTATTTCACCTTAATATTAACTTAAACTAACCTAACCTAATCTTAGCACGCAGATAATGTTAAGGTGTATAATGATCAGGTGAAATAGCCTGGAAGGGGAGAGGATGGGTGAGAGCTAATCTTTACGTAACCCCTTCACAAAAAAACTCAGAGAGGGGGAGGGGGATAGGGGGAAGGGGAAAGAGGGAGTAAGGGGTAGAAGGAAGGGAGGAGGAGAGAGGGAAAGGGAGAAGGCGAGGGGAGTAAGGGGGTAGAGGGAAGAAGAGAGTAAGGGAAGGAGAACAGAGGTACAAAATAACTGTGGAAAATATTCGTATAGTTAATGAAGTACAAGACAAAACGGAGAAACTATCTACACGTATTTCCTTCAACCTCAACTTAACATACACATTATACAACGTTGAATAGCATCACCATACACATTCATTCACCATACTCCATCTTACGGGTGAATTGAGTTGTATTAATGTATAAATATGCTTAACCACATGAATACATAAGTAAGGCAAGCGTAGAGCTAAATGAACTAATATATATACGGAAAAAAGGGGGAAAATTAACAGGTAAATGAAGGGAGGGGGAAGGAAAGGGGAAGGATTAATGAAAGGGATGGTGAAAGATGATGGAAAAGGAGGAGGAAGATGAGATTAAGGGAAAGGTGGATCTGGAGAATGGATGGGAGTGATGGGAATGGTGGAGGAGTGACGGGAGGGGTGGAGTGACAGGGGATAGGATGGGGTGATGAGAGAGGAGGAGAAGTAATGGGAAAGGAGACACTGGGAAATGGATGAGAGGATGGGGCAAGAGTGTTAGTGAATAAGGAGAGGGAAAGAGAGTGAGTGTGAGTGGTGTTAGAATGAGAGGTGAGTGTATGTTTGTGTATGCAAGCGTATGAGAGGGAAGGGCAATAACGAATGGGGTAGAGAGAGAGAGAGAGAGAGAGAGAGAGAGAGAGAGAGAGAGAGAGAGAGAGAGAGACCTTTCCTCTCTTCCCGCAGTAAACAAGATCACTAATAGCTAATGCGACTATTAAACGCGGGTCATAACACGCTATTTGGCTGGACGTCGGGATGATTCTCCATGTTAAGTCGAGAAATGGCTGACCAGGTTAAAAAAGGGGGAACTACTGCCTACCACACATACCTCTACCCCAACCCCATACCCCCCCCCCCCCTCCCTCTCACTCATTAACCACACTTCGCCCACACTGACTCCTTTACCTCCTTTCCTCCCTCCCTCCCTCCCTCCCTCACTACCCCCATCACTCCTTCCCCCACCTCGTACATAGCCACACACTGTTGACAGGAGAGGAGACTAATCAGGTTTATCATAGTTTCACGATATTAACGAGGTCACTCACAGGTAACAAGGTCAAGGTGTATGGTGTGGCTTTAAAACCAAATTGGAGTTAAAAAAATATATATACCGAATTTTTTTTTACATTTTCTTCTTTTTCTTCTTTGTTTTGGAAAAAAATTATTATTTTTTTAATTAGTAGACATATACCTGGAACTCCCAATTAACTTTACAGGTGCGACTTCTGGAGCGCTGAACCTCCACAACACGCTAAATCAATTACTGTCACAAACTACGCCAGCACCAGCGATCAGTAGCTTGTGGTAGCTACGCCAATCGATCGAACGTTCTCCTCACCATCTGCCTGCACTGGCGGTCTTCCTGAGAGTGTACTCAGCTACACAGCCCCCCCCCCCGTCCTCCTCTTCCTTCTTCACCTCCTTCTCCTCCTCAATACCCAGCTATCTTTACAACCAACACGGGCAAAGTGAGTCACCAAGACAATTCTCTTTCTCTCTCTCTCTCTCTCTCTCTCTCTCTCTCTCTCTTTCTTACGCTCCCTTATTCTCGACACAGCTGAAGAAAACTTACCGGGTCGTCTTGATGTAAACAAAACAGTGGGCAGTCCTCGGTCACCTACCCTACACAAACAAAGGTTATGTAACTCCCCCAGAAGGACGTGACCAAGACGACTGATCAAAACAGTTTCATCTCCTCCTCCAGACGTTCACGTAACACAAGACCATCAGAGAGAGAACCTGTGCTGTCAACCCTGACCGGGAGACAACAACTCTTACACACGCCCACGGTAGGGAGAGAGAGAGAGGGGATCCATTACACTGGTTTGTTTTAAGAAGGATCGCCCCACTTCTTAACACTGAAGGTCTCAAGATTCTCTGCCTGCCCACACGTGCGACCTACTTGTGAGCACTGCCTTCGATCCTGGTTGACCTGCCCACCATCCTATAGTACTCGCAGGTCCTAATGGCTGGCAGGCTGGGTTAGGTTAGGTTAGGTTAGGTGAGGGGATTCTACATCTTGTCAACAACAGTGACCTTGTGGCAGTGAAGAAATGTAGCCGGACTGTGTTGTTTATATAGTAGCTTTTCAGGACAAACCACGACTATGGCCACAAACCACGACTATGGCCACAAACCACGACAATGGCCACAAACCACGACTATGATCACAAACCACGACTATGGCCACAAACCACGACTATGGCCACAAACCACGACTATGACCACAAACCACGACTATGGCCACAAACCACTACTATGGCCACAAACCACGACTATGACCACAAACGAAGACTGCAACGACGGCGAGGTAACCACATACCACACCATAGGAGCCACACCGAGGGAGTACACACAGAAGATCCCTTACTCCAGTACTCCTTCCCACTACAGGTCACTCCTCCCTCCCACCACAGGCCACTCCTCCCTCCCACCACAGGTCACTCCTCCCTCCCACCACAGGTCACTTCTCCCTCCCACCACAGGTCACTCCTCCCTCCTACCACAGGCCACTCCTCCCTCCCACCACAGGTCACTCCTCCCTCCTAACCACAGGCCACTCCTCCCTCCCACCACAGGCCACTCCTCCCTCCTACCACAGGCCACTCCTCCCTCCCACCACAGGCCACTCCTCACCCAACGCGTCACCAAACACCACAACAACACACACGCACTCGCCAGGGTTGTAACACTCACAACTGATACTTCACGAGCCGTTGTAATGTGCTGTTAGGTTAGGTTAGGTTAGGTTAGGTTAGGTTAGGTTAGGTTTGGTTAGGTTAGGTCAGATTGAGGGTTCTCGAGGGAGCGGAGTGATAAACTTATCCTGAACTTTTTAATGTAGGTGGTAGGGATATCGGGAAAAAAATAAACTTCCGCTACACCTCCAGAATAATGGGCGAATAGAAGAGAGAGAGAGAGAGAGAGAGAGAGAGAGAGAGAGAGAGAGAGAGAGAGAGAGAGAGAGAGAGAGAGAATTTATATTCAGCCTCCCTAGCATGACACCTTGACTTAGTATTAGGAACATGTCGGGAAGAGACACCTCAAGGCTTAAGTAATACTGAGAGAGAGAGAGAGAGAGAGAGAGAGAGAGAGAGAGAGAGAGAGAGAGAGAGAGAGAGAGAGAGAGAGAGAGAGAGTACTAACAGGTATAAGTCATAATTGGTGTCTATAGAACTGAGATGAATCGATTTTTTTATTTTTTTATTTATATTGTTTTTTGCTCCCAGGGACTCGGAGACTGCACACAGGAGGCCTCTGTACCTCTCAACCTCCCCATAGACGAGGCCTTTCTGTTATTACTATGAGAGGGTGAGGGCTGAGGTGAGGGGAAGGGGTGAGGTGAGGGGAAGGGGGTGAGATGAGGGGAAGGGGATGAGGTGAGGGGAAGGAGGGGTGAGGAGAGGTGGAGAAAAGGAATGGATAGATGGGAAGGAAAGGAAAAGAAGAAACAAGGAGGGAAGGGATATATTAGAAGAAAAAAAGATGGAGAGAAAGATAAATAGAGGAGGAGAGAGAAAACTGGTGGGGAAAAGGGAAAGAAAAGGAGAGGTGAGGGATGGGATGGGGAGAGGAGAGGATTTGACAGTGGACTTAACACGTTTTTGCCCCGAATGTGAGAGAGACAGTGAGATGTGGAGAGGCGGGGAAGAGGCTTCAACACACACACACACACACACACACACACACACACACACACACACACGCACACATACACACACACCCACACGCACACACACACACACACACACACAACCGGACTAACATGTGATATGTGGATTAAGCAAACACAGCGATAGAAAAACGAAAAAAATGGAAACGATGCGTACATGGAAGGAGAGAGAGAGAGAGAGAGAGAGAGAGAGAGAGAGAGAGAGAGAGAGAGAGAGAGAGAGAGAGAGAGAGAGCAGCTAGTATTATGAGATTTGTCCAGCGTTTGTATGAGAGAGTCCTCCTCGTTGCCACCTCCTCCTCTTCCTCTTCCTCTTCTACTTCCTTCTCCTCCTCCTCCTCCTTCCTCTCCTGGTCTTATTCATATTCCTTCCTTCGTTTTTATTCCATCTTTTCCCTCCTCTTCCTAAGTCTCCTTCTCCTCCGTATCTTTCCTTACTGATGATTATCTCCATTTTCACCTTATTCTCAACCCCTTCGTCCTTCTCCTTGTCCTTAATCCCTCTTTACTTCCCACTCTCTCTTTATCACCATACCTCTTCCTTTCTTACTCTTTTTCCAAATTTTCCTTCGTCCCCCCTCTCTCTCTCTCTCTCTCTCTCTCTCTCTTGTCTACTCTTCCTCCTGCCCCCAACCACCACCACCCCAGGAACCCCCCCACAAGGTCACATTCACCATATCTCCTTCCGTTAGTTGAGTGTAACTACTACTACTACTACTACTACTACTACTACTACTACTACTACTACTACTATTACTACTTCTGCTACTACTGCCACCAACACCACTGCTACTACTACTATTAACACTACCACCAACACCATCGTTACCACCACCATCACCAGCCTTACTCTCACCCCTGACAAATCACCTTTAAGACTTGTGAGTTAACGCGCTACCTTCCTGCCCTCTCACCCTCTCACTCTTTCTATCCCTTTCCTCCCTCTCCTTTCTACCCACACCAACCCACACCCATAACCCTCCCACCCCCCACATGCACACCATCATCTGCTACACCAGTTGTAAGTGCAGAAGTTGGAGGTGTGTGTGTGTGTGTGTGTGTGTATATATTATAAGAGAGAAGAAATACACACACACACACTCTCATTGGCTGATGTTTCTGTAATCAAGGACCAATCAGCGCTAGACACTGTGGACAAAGACCAATCAGCGCTAAGGATGATGGATAATGACCAATCAGCGCTAGTCAATCTACACCATACCCGTTTATTTCTGCTTAACTCCGGGCGGGGACAAGAGGACATGGCAGGGTAACTGTAGCTAACTTACCTCGGGGGAGGCGCAGTGGGTGCAGGGACAAATGTGGTGAGGCTGATCGTCCCCCAGTGTGGGTGGGCCGGGGTCCTCCGGCTGTAAGGGGTACTGGGGTGACCCTGGACCACCCTGGGAAGATCCCCCAGCCAGGTACCGCACATCCAGGGGTTCTGTGGGGAGCGTGGAGGTGTTCCCCGCTCCCCAGGGTGAGGGGGACACAGGGGTGATGCACCCCATGGCCCCCCTGGTGCCGAAGGCGCAGTACTTGGTGATCAAGCACGTGGTGTCCGCCCCCGCCTGTAAGGGGGTGAGGGAAGGTTCGCGGGTTGGGGGCAGATCGGGGGTCACGTCCCCCCTGGCCACGCCCCAGTGCCGCCTCATCACCGCACCCCAACTCCCGCGTCCATCAGATGACCCAGCGGCGCCTGCGGGAGGAAGAAGATAGTTGTAGTTAGATGAGAACTATAAAGATACCGGGGGGTCAAGACACCTGTGGTGGAAAACAAACACCTGTAAGCTTTCCTCCTCTTAGTTACACCAACACCTACGTCACTTTCCAACTTCCAACTAACACTGAAATTCTCAACAGTCAACTATAGTTTGTTTGTCTAATCTCTAATGTCTATCTCTTCACTTCGTTCGTGTCCGAGGCTGTGAGTGGGCGAGTCTGTCCTTTTTCTCATTTTCTTATTTCCTCATTCTTTGGGGTACATTCTGTCATGTTTGAGAGGTTGGTAATTCTTCTTTTTCTCTCGTCTACTTATATTATCTTTAATTTTCGTCACGCTCTAAACATTTCAGGTTTTAAGAACGATATTGTTGTCCCTATTGTCGGCTAAGTCTTCGTTCATTACGGTAAACTCTTTGAATTGAATTGAAACAGTTTATTTAGCCTGAAAAACACAGATACAGAGATTTATCTCAAGGAAGTATTATTTCTGAATATCTTAGAGGAAATCTTCTTCTTCTTCTTCTTCTTCTTCTTCTTCTTCGTCTTCGTCTTCTTGTTATTATTATTATTATTATTATTATTATTATTATTATTATTTTTCCCACTCGTTTGAAGAAAAAAAAAAGCCTGTTTTCCCCTCTTGTCTAATACTTTCTTCACCATTTCGTAATTTTTTTCCAGGTACAGACTTTTCACTATACGGTGTGTCGCTTCTAACTCGCAAATTAAAAAAAAAAAAAAAAAAAAAAAAGTCCAAATCACATTCTCCCCTTTTCATCAACTTCCAAACTCAATGACCCACTTCATAAACGCTCCTCAACTCTTTCAATTCTCTCTTGTAGTTCCTGTTTTTTTTTTATCGAAAACTTAAATCAATTCCACCACTCAATCTCCACTCAACAGCAAATTAATGAACATCTGAAACACGACCCTGAGTTATAAACGGGTGAATTAATGAGGTATAAATTGATGACTTGTTGTTTAGGGTCCGTCTTGCTCCCGTCTGGCAGTGAACTAAAGGAGGGGAAGGAGAGGGTTAAGTGAGGGAAGTGAGGGTTAGGTGAGGGAAGTGAGGGTTAAGTGAGGGAAGTGAGGGTTAAGTGAGGGAAGTGAGGGTAAAGTGAGGGAAGTGAGGGTAAAGTGGGGGAAGTGAGGGTAAAGTGAGGGAAGTGAGGGAAGTGAGGGTTAAGTGAGGGAAGGAGAGGGTTAAGTGAGGGAAGTGAAGGTTAAGTGAGGGAAGTGAGGGTTAAGTGAGGGAAGTGAGGGTTAAGTGAGGGAAGTGAGGGTTAAGTGAGGGAAGTGAGGGTTACGTGAGGGAAGTGAGGGTTAAGTGAGGGAAGTGAGGGTTAAGTGAGGGAAGTGAGGGTTAAGTGAGGGAAGTGAGGGTTAAGTGAGGGAAGTGAGGGTTAAGTGAGGGAAGTGAGGGTTAAGTGAGGGAAGTGAGGGTAAAGTGAGGGAAGTGAGGGTTAAGTGAGGGAAGTGAGGGTTAAGTGAGGGAAGGAGAGGGTTACGTGAGGGAAGTGAGGGTTAAGTGAGGGAAGTGAGGGTTAAGTGAGGGAAGTGAGGGTTAAGTGAGGGAAGTGAGGGTTAAGTGAGGGAAGTGAGGGTAAAGTGAGGGAAGTGAGGGTTAAGTGAGGGAAGTGAAGGTTAAGTGAGGGAAGTGAGGGTTAAGTGAGGGAAGTGAGGGTTAAGTGAGGGAAGTGAGGGTAAAGTGAGGGAAGTGAGGGATAAGTGAGGGAAGTGAGGGTTAAGTGAGGGAAGGAGAGGGTTACGTGAGGGAAGTGAGGGTTAAGTGAGGGAAGTGAGGGTAAAGTGAGGGAAGTGAGGGAAGTGAGGGTTAAGTGAGGGAAGGAGAGGGTTAAGTGAGGGAAGTGAGGGTTAATTGCGGGAAGTGAGGGAAGTGAGGGAAGTACGAGTGTGTAGGTGAGGTTCTCTACAATACCTCCCTATCAACCAGTGCCCTTTACTAGCCATACTAATAGTGCCACAGTGCCACATGAGCAAGGGGGAGAGGCATGGCAAGGGGGTAACGTCACACCTGTAGGCGACTTGATTATAAAGTCTCAGGTGTAATTTCAACCCCGTATATACCCCGTTGTTTTTGTATCATAAGTTATAATGAATCAGTTAGGTTAGGTTAGGTTAGGTTAGGTTAGGTTAGGATGCGGAAACCAGCAGATAGGTGGTCAGTGAGGTGTACCTGTGTGTGTGTGTGTGGGTTGCTTCTCCCTCCCCTTCCGCCCCCTTCAACCCCCCCCCCCCCCACCACTTACCTCTTGCCCCCCTCCGCTCTCTGCAACCCCACCCCTTCCTGCCCTTTGCCCCCCTCCCCCTCTCGTTCAACTTTGATCTCAGTTTGGTTGCATTGTTTGGCGTTCAAGGGTTTCTGTGTATGTTGATGGTTTCCGTGTGTGTTCATGTGGGTTACACTTGAAAACTTAATAATTATCTAAATAAATAAAAAAATTAAATAAAAATAAGCCCGTCTCCCCTACAAGAGTCTCGGACGTTTTCTGTGACCCGGATACAGGAGGTCCCGGTAATGAGGTATTAAGGCCTATTACTCCTTATGAGATATCTATCCCTGAGGCCCTTACTGTCTGTCTGTTCCCTCCAGCCCTTACCAATCATTTGTACACACACATATATATACATACTACATACGTACACATGAACGTAGTCTACTGTACATATTACACACGAATACAAACATGAACGAACATATTACACAGGTACAAATATTTACGTACATATTACAAACGTACACACACACACACACACACACACTCTTGACCTCGCGACACACACACACACTCTTGACCTCGCGACACTGTTAAACTTCCGCCGCCAACTTTCCGTAGTTTCCCTTGACTACCCTCACTCAGGGAGAGATCAGGTGAGAGGAGAAGGGGGAAGGGGAGGAAGAAAGGAGGAAGGAAAGAAGTGAGGGAGGGACCGAGGAAGGAGGGAGATGAAGGAAGGAGAGAAGTGAGGGGACGATGCAGGAAGGGGGGAGAGAGGAGGATGGAGGAGGGAGCCAAGGGAGAGGGGATAGATCGAGGAGGGGGGTGAGGGGCTGGTGAGGGGAAGTGAGTGAGAGATGAGGGAAGGATGGAGGTGGAGGGTGAGAGGTGCAGGTGACTAGAAGTGAGGAAATCGGAAGGTGGAGGGGACAGGGAAACGAGGGGTGAAAATAGCTCTATTTGTAGTGTCACGTGTGAGGGGACCATCGTGTCTATCTCTCTCTCTCTCTCTCTCTCTCTCTCTCTCTCTCTCTCTCTCTCTCTCTCTGATCCTAACAGGTATATTCAACAAGAGAGAGAGAGAGAGAGAGAGAGAGAGAGAGAGAGAGAGAGAGAGAGAGAGAGAGAGAGAGAGAGAGAGAGTCTATTGCTTCTCTTACTCAAAAGAACTTATGAGTCGGACGTTCTGAAGGATATAATGGACTGACTCTTCTGGTAACCTCTGCCCCCTCCTACACGTCCCCACAACCTACTCCAGTTCACCCTCCACAGCATCCAACTGACACGCAAACAGCCTCCACAGCCGCCGACATCACAGCTTCCACAGCCACCGACGCCTGCCATCACATCCTCCACAGCCGCCGCCAACACAGACAACACAGCCGCCACTAACATCAAAGATAACACAGCCTCCACCGCCTCCTACCGTCATGGCCTCCTCAGACAGTAGCAAATCTCCCGCTGTGGACCACATCGTGTTCACATCTTCCTTCTACAGATCTCAGCTAATCCATCCCTCACTATACCTCTCTTCCCTGGCACCGTAACCCTTCCCCTGTGGTCTCTCTCTCTCTCTCTCTCTCTCTCTCTCTCTCTCTCTCTCTCTCTCTCTCTCTCTCTTGTTAATCTTAACCCCGTAAAAGAAAAGCTGTAAAAACGTTCAGTTTCCTCATCCGATCTGCTTTCCATTCCGCTGCCCACCCTGCCGCACACCCCGAGTGCTGGCCTCCACGCGGGTTAGAGATCCATTACAGACACTTTCTGCCTTTCATCTTTGGGATAAAATCGAGTTGAAAGTTATACCCCTTACCTGTGCACCTACTCTTCCTCCTCCTCCCTCCCCCTTACCACCTCTTCCTCCTCCTCCTTCTTACTACTTTCTCCCTGCTCCTCACACACCTACTCCTTACCTCTTATTACCCCCTCCCTACTCCTCACCACCACCACCTGCTTTTCCCTCCCTCTCTCCCTCCTTGCACCCCTCCCTGCCTCCCCCCCACTTACCACTCCCCCTCTCTCCCCCCTCTCTCCCCCTCCCTCCCTACCTCCATCTCTTTCATGTGCGTCATTCAGGTTTCTCACTCTCCCTTACACTAGTGTGGCTTTCACGGTGGGAAGCTCTGTGTTGGAACCCCCCCCTCCCACCTCCCCCTCTCCCCCACTCCCTCTCCCCCCCAAAAAAAAGTCAATAATTTTCTCCACTTGTGTCTGAAGGAAAGGAGATGTTTAACTCAGTTTCTTTGTCTCTTGTTACCGATTGTCTTAACGCAGAAACACCTCACGAGTCCTCCTAGCCTTGTTTACATGCGGTTTGAACAGCTGTGATTGGTCAGTTTGTTGCTTTTGTTTACTGTGTGTTATCAAGGTTTTAGCAACATGGTAAATTATCTTCTCTACACCCTATAGTAACACCTTACACCCTATATTAACACCTTACACCCTATAGTAACACCTTACACCCTATAGTAACACCTTACACCCTACATTAACACCTTACACCCTATATTAACACCTTACACCCTATAGCAACACCTTACACCCTATAGTAACACCTTACACCCTATAGTAACACCTTACACCCTATAGCAACACCTTACACCCTATAGTAACACCTTACACCCTATAGTAACACCTTACACCCTATAGTAACACCTTACACCCTATAGTAACACCTTACACCCTATAGTAACACCTTACACCCTATAGTAACACCTTACACCCTATAGCAACACCTTACACCCTACAGTAACACCTTACACCCTATAGCAACACCTTACACCCTACAGTAACACCTTACACCCTACATTAACACCTTACACCCTATAGTAACACCTTACACCCTATAGCAACACCTTACACCCTACAGTAACACCTTACACCCTATAGCAACACCTTACACCCTATAGTAACACCTTACACCCTATAGCAACACCTTACACCCTATAGTAACACAACCTAAATTAACTAACCTACAGCCTGTATTAACATTCTAATCTCGGGGGACAAAGGTGAGGGGGGGGGATGGAAGAGGGACAATGGATGGGACTAAAAGAATGGAAAAGGGACGGAATGAGAGAGAGAGAGAGAGAGAGAGAGAGAGAGAGAGAGAGAGAGAGAGAGAGAGAGAGAGAGAGAGATTATATAATTATTAAGCCCAGTAATCCAGATTAGACTGAGGAAGAAATAATTTAATTGAAAAAGAACAAACTGTTCCTGAGATAATACTTGAGGGTGTAGGGTGGTGAGGTAGGGTGTAGGGTGGTGAGGTAGGGTGTAGGGTGGTGAGGTAGGGTGTAACGGAAGAATGGATAAGCAATGAAAGTGTTTGGAGGGAAATGAGAGAGGATGGGAGAGAAGGAGGAAGAGGAAGCTACGGATTTCGTTTGCCAAAATTTATTGAGGCACTACGTTTCTGCAGTGTGTGTGTGTGTGTGTGTGTGTGTGTGTGTGTGTGTGTGTGTGTGTGTGTGTGTGTGTGTGTGTGTGTGTGTAAAACAAAAGCCGTTGAATAGGTATAAACAAAATTAAACAATAAAACACATATATTATATCTTAAGTTTTATATATATATATATATATATAAAATAAAATAAATAAATTCACAGATATATCAATTAATGAAACAAAGAACACATAAATATACAAACAAGTATAACTAGACGTAAGCAGAAGATAAACGCAAAGTAAACAGAGTGGCAGCGAAGGTAAACAAAGGGAGGGTGGGGGGAGGGGGGGAGGGGTCATACACCAGGTGGGTAGTGGCGGGTGGAGGTGAGGTGAGGTGACGGGAGCTAATTTATACATAATCAACCTCTACCCTCACTCATATCCCAGCTGGGGGGGGGGGGGGGGGGTGGGGACTATGAGGGAGGGCCTAGGGTGAGGGAAGAGGGTTGAGGAGGTAAGGGAGGAGGTGGGGTAGTTGAAAGGGTGCGGAAGTAAGGGGGTTTTGGAGATAATAATGGTTACCTCACCCCCTCCTGGCGCCCTAAGTTAAACCTGGAGTGGAGTTTGTCAATCTTCTACGACCACTTGACGTGTGAGGGGAGGAAACGGGTCTGGATTTACAGTCTATCGGTGTCCGTGTTTGCCTGGTTGTCTTTCTATTTCTCTATGTTGCCTACTAATAGTTTTAACTCTCTCTCTCTCTCTCTCTCTCTCTCTCTCTCTCTCTCTCTCTCTCTGTATTTCTGTCATTTATTCATTTATATATTATTTCTCATCCTGCATCTCGTCTACGATCTCTCTCTCTCTCTCTTACTGTCAATTTCAATTCCTCTTTACATCTTATGTACCTGTTCACCACTCTCTTCTTCGTATCTCTGTTTCTTCGTCTTTCTTTTCCGTTTAACGCTCTCTTCTTTAACTCACCTTCATACATCAGGGTAGCGGTATTTACTATTACGAGCGGCTCATTCCTTCATTCATAACCCTGGCCAAGTTTGTTTACAATATGAATCTTAGAAAATGGTTCTCTCTCAGGGGAAACTTTGACAGATATTGAATTCTGATGATGATGTTTTTTTTCTTTCTATGTCTATTCAAAAAGCTATATTAATTTATTTAATCTACATGTGTGTGTGTGTGTATGTGTGTGTGTGTGTGTGTGTGTGTGTGTGTGTGTGTGTGTGTGAAAGTCTCACGCGAAAAAAGTTTAATGTTTACTTCACCCGACATTCAGACACGGACAAGGAGAAGACTTTAGCCAGAGTAAAATATTTAAAAAGATAAGAAAGCCGACGGAGGTGTTCAAGATAACCTCTTATTCAGCTCTTGTTCCCTCGGTCCCTGGAGACGATGGAAAATTTACACTTACATGAAAAATAAAAAAATAACTCAAGACAGTCTTTTAAAAATTTCACGACAAAATAAAAAAAAAAAAAAAAAAAATCCCTTCCATATTGTTATACACCTATTAGTAAAATTTCTATAACTACATAATATTTAATTATTGATGGAGAAGTGTAAATAATAATCTGGAAACGCAATTAAATTAATGATCTTAGTTGTTGAAGCTCGGTACTAATGTTAACTCCTCTTCTTCGTTATTTCTCACAGGTACCAGGATCTTTGTTCAACTATTAGTCTGTCTGTCTGTCTGTCTCTCGGTATTAAATTCATATTACATAGTGCTGTCTAAACAAAAATAGCTTTTCCATATAATTCACCTATTTTTAAGTAAGTTTTAGAACGTGTGTGTGTGTGTGTGTGTGTGTGTGTGTGTGTGTGTGTGTGTGTGAGAAGAAGAAGGAGGTTTGTTAAGTAATGTGACCTTGACCCGTGAGTGTAACAAGGCTGCGAGTGGGAGATGAGAGGGCGGGGCAAGAAATTACCACAAAATAGCTAAAGTTTTCAATAGTTTATACATCAAAATACATAATATACACATACGTATTTATAATAAAAAATACACTCATACATACCTGTACACTTCTTGTATACAGTATACATATCGTATTTACAAACACATAACGAAATAGAGAGAGAGAGAGAGAGAGAGAGAGAGAGAGAGAGAGAGAGAGAGAGAGAGAGAGAGAATTACCAGACAGCTGTATATCGCTATAGATATATCAACCTCCTCGTCGCCACACACACACACACACACACACACACACACCAACCAAGAAAGTAAAAACAAAAACAATACAAAAAGAATAAAAGAGAACAGACGAAGAATTATGAACCATTGGTCGTAATAAAGTGAAGAGTTATCGTTCAGGAAGGGAGGCGACGTGCAGGAGTGGGTTTTTTCTTTACCTTCAACGTGTGGTAGTCAAGATTGCTCATATTTTTCCCCTAATATTTTTCTTTCTGGCTCTTCCCAAGTCCAAATGGAATCCCCGATTAAATTCTCAGGAGTCGTTCACCACTACAATGATGACCAGACTTACAAAAAAAAAAAAGTAAATAAAATAAAATGTTGGTTAGGTTAGGTTAGGTTAGGTTAGGTTAGGTTAGGTTAGGTTAGTGTAAGTCAGGTTAGGTTAGGTTAGGCTAGGTTAGTGTAAGTCAGGTTAGGTTAGGTTAGGCTAGGTTAGGTTAGGTTAGGTTAGTGTAAGTCAGGTTAGGTTAGGTTAGGCTAGGTTACGTTAGGTTAGTGTAGGTTAGGTTAGGTTAGGTTAGGTTAGTGTAAGTCAGGTTAGGTTAGGTTAGGTTAGGTTACGTTAGGTTAGTGTAGGTTAGGTTAGGTTAGGTTAGGTTAGTGTAAGTCAGGTTAGGTTAGGTTAGATTAGATTAAGTTAAATTAGATTAGAATAATTTAGTTATACATTCCCCCATAAACTAGGCCTATGAAGGTATAAATATAGTCTCAGTGGAATTAAGACGCCATTTTTGTGTTCAAGGGTTAAAGGCCAGTTAGAGAGGTCATTACTGTGTACTTAGAGAGGTCATTACGTCAACAAGCTGGGGTAGTTAGAGGAGTCATCACATCACCAAGCTGGGGTAGTTAGAGAGGTCATTAGGTTACCAAGCTTGGGTAATTCGAAGGGTCATTACGTCAACAAGCTGGGGTAGTTAGAGGGGTCATCACGTCACTAAGCTGGGGTAGTTAGAGAGGTCATCACGTCACTAAGTTGGGGTAGTTAGAGAGGTCATCACATCACCAAGCTGGGGTAGTTAGAAAGGTCATTAAGTTACCAAGCTTGGGTAGTTCGAGGGGTCATCACGTCACCAAGCTGGGGTAGTTAGAGAAGTCATTACGTCACCAAGCTGGGGTAGTTAGAGGGGTCATCACGTCACCAAGCTGGGGTAGTTAGAGAAGTCATCACGTCACCAAGCTGAGGTAGAAAACTGTGCGGAGGATTGTGGGAATAATACCCAGATTGGTCTTGGATGGGTGGTGGAGGAAAGGAGGAGGGGGAGGGGACGTGTTGCTGTGTATGGGTAAGAGGGATGGATCAAGAGAGAGAGAGAGAGAGAGAGAGAGAGAGAGAGAGAGAGAGAGAGAGAGAGAGAGTCATACTCAGGCAATTAAAATTCCTTGCTGGTGGCGGGAAAATTAAAAATACGATTATTAGGGCTCCCAGTATGGGGGGGGGGGGGGGGGGGGGGGGGGAGGTGCGGGGAGATTCTTATTTCCCTAGACTTTGAGAGGGTCGTGAGGGACACATTTCCCCCGCCACATCGTGTTGTTGTCTGGAGTGAGGGAAGAAGGCAGGGATATTTCTGACGTCGAGGGATGGAATCCTTTATCTAAATGGCTGAACTTCGAAGACAATGCGAGGTCTAGTGATTTGTTTTTCTTTTTTGGTACAAGATGGCGATAAGTTTGGGATTTTGCTTATATAAGATACGGATACTGTTGGGATTCTTCTTATACAAGGTAGGAATAGGGTGGATATTTTATCTTATGCACGATAGGGTCCGAGTAAGAATTTTGTATGCAAGTTCAGAATAAATTAGGGAAAAATTGGGGATTTTTCTTAGACATGAGATTACGTAGGTAAGGATTTCTGCTGAACAAGATTGCGATAGAGTAGGATTTTTTTTTAATGGGTGGAAGAAATATATTTTTTTTTGGGGGGGGGAGGGAGGGGGAAAGTTAACAGCAATAATTAGGGATTTTTTTTTTACATATGAGAGGATTTGTCTGAATTCAGGAAAAGTAGAGATTTTTAATAAAGGATAAGGAAATTAATGGCCCACGATCCTGTTAAGGAGGGAGAGAGAGAGAGAGAGAGAGAGAGAGAAGAGAGAGAGAGAGAGAGAGAGAGAGAGCTTGGTGAGTGATGAACCTTGGTGAACAGTCTTCAACTTAGGGTGGCAGAGTCTTGGTGATAAACTCTGCAAATATTTCACAACCAGGAGGTCCTCTGGTGATTAATGGAGGGATGGAGGGACGGAGGAGGGAAACAATGAATAAGGGAGGGAGGGAGGGAGGGAGGGAGCGAATTAGTGAGTAAGGGAGGAGTAGAGGGCGAGATGGAGCGAATAAGGTAGAGTATGAGGGAGGCAGGGAGGGAGTGAATTAGTGAGTGAGAGAGAAATAGGGGATGGCAAGGGGCGACGAAAGTAGGGTGGGAGGAAAGGCAGGAGAGGAAAGATAGTGGAAAGGAAGGATAGGTAGGTGAAACGTAGGCAGGAACAGAGGGGAAACGAAAAAAAAGAAGAATGCAAGGGAAGGAGAGAAGTAGTGTAGGAAGGAAGAGAGGTAGAGAGCAATGGGAGGACTAACTGAACCTTAAGTGTAAATATAACGAATAAAATCCCAACCAAATTAAACCGAGACTGTACCGTAGATCATGACCACTGGCTTGTATGTACCGCCCGGACGTCTTAACTGTTACTAACGAACACAGACGTTGCAGTAAACCAGGAAATAACAACCGCAACACAAGTACCAGAGGGGAAAAAAATACAAACCCAACAAGACGGCAACACGCTTTTTTTTATTTGCGTCATGTTGCCATAAATGTAAACTGAGTTAATTTATTTTTCTATGTCACTCTTGGGGAAAAACTAGTCAGATGATGGTGGGCAGGGCAGGGCAGGGCAGGGCAGGGCAGGGCAGGGCAGGGCAGGGCTGTGGAACAAGAGGCCAGAGTCCCCAGTATTAACAGTGCATGAGTCACATATTACTGAAGCCGAGATGTTAAGCAGCCCTGTTAACCCCTTAATAACTTGAGTGCTTTGATACTGTCCTCAAAGGATTCATTAATCGCACTCAAGGGGTTTTAAGTATCTACATTAAATACAAGAGATGGAAACACTACAACACGAACACTACAACTACACGACGTATGAGGCGGGAAACTTCATGGAGTATTATAGTAAAGTGTTAAACGGTCTCAGCTGATGTGTTGTGGTTGTCATCAGTTGGTCACGTCAAGAATGTCAGCGTTTAAATAGTGTTGGAGAGGGAAGTGTTTCAGAGGCAGTGTGGCGTGGGTACATAGCACTCATTCTTCAATTACGAACACTATGGAACGAGTGACTCAACCAGCCTGTACACTCCACACTAAAGTAAAATAACATCACTTACACACACACACACATACACACACACACACACACACAAAACACACACATACACACACACACATACAACACACACACACATACACACACAGTTCTATCTTTCATAATATTTACTCATTGATGGCAATTACTAGCACTGATACGAGCTTAAAGACCTTATTTGTTGAAGCGTCGCAGAAATAATATTAAAATATCCACAGTATCGTTCCGTGGTTCATTCCTGGTATAATTATAAATATGTCTGCGGGTTTTTGTCGATATGGTGACGAAGGCGATGAAGATACGGCCTCCTTAAAGCTGCCAAAAGTACTTCCGGCTGTGACGAGAGAAAGACGTACAGTAGATTTCACAACAATGGTTTAATTCTTTTCGTTTATTTTTGTTGTTTATGGTTATTATTCATTACACAAGGATTTATTTAAGTAATTTAATATGTTGTGTTACCGCCACAGTTCCTCTCCACCATACACATTTCTGTCCACTAATTAGTCGTAATTAATATTCCCGGATGTGAGGCCTAATACACGTCATCAGCGCCGCCGAGCATGTCAGTGTAAATAGTTGTGGGACTGTGACAGAGATCCCTAAGAAGATTCGTCATAATAAGCGACCTAATCCCGTCTTTCCGTCCAAATCTCTCTCTTTCCGTCTTTAAATTCCGTCTTTCCGTCATCTAATAAGCCCCAAGACTCCATTAACCTGTATAAATATTTTTAATTAGAGACGTCAAGTAGAATCTTCCTCACTCGAAAATTAAATATCGGGTCATAAAAATATTTGGTTAAGTCCCTCCCTTCACCTGGTTAACGAGCGAATCCATAGAAAACGGGAAGTCGTCATTGAGATCAGCTGATGATTTGTGACGTCATTGAAATCAGCTGATGTTAGGCGGGATAAAGGGAGAGACAGAGGGGAGAGGAGGAGGGGACCCAGGGGAGAGGGGGATAAAGGGGAGGGGGAAAAGGGGAGGAGGCTCCAACACTGAGGGGATATGAATGACGGAGGTAATGGCGGGGTCAGTTAAAGCGATGATAAGTTCACTAATTGGTACTTCAAATTAGACGTTCGATTGGTGATTAGTTTTGGCGCTATCAGGGGTGGTGGTGGTGGTGGTGGTGGTGGTGGTGGTAGTAGTGAGGCTAGTAGTAGTAGTAGTAGTAGTAGTAGTAGTAGTAGTAGTAGGTACAGCCCAGTTCACACCTGTAATTATAGGTGTCGAGGGATATATTCGAAGGTGTTGTTCCCAAGACAATCATGCGAGGGACGAGTGGGTGGAGAGGGGTGAGAGGGACGAGTGGGTGGAGAAAGGAACGAGTGGACGGAGAGAAGGTCGAGTGGGGGAAAGAAGGTGCCGAGTGGGGGTGAGAGGGTCGAGTCGGGTAGAGGAGGCTGATTGGGGGAGAAAATGTCAAGTGGGAGAGGGGAGGTCGAGTGGGGGAGAGAGTGGGCGAGTGGGGTAGAGAAGGTCGAGTGGGGGAAAGAGGGGGCGAGTAGGGTAGAGAAGGTCGAGTGGGGGAAAGAGAGTGGGCGAGTGGGGTAGAGAAGGTCGAGTGGACGGAGAGAGGGGGCGAGTGGGGAAACGTCGAGTGGGAGAAAGGAGGTTGAGTGGGGGAGGGGGAGGTTGAGTGGGGAGGACAAGGGTAAGAAAGTAGAGAGAAAGGAAGAACAGGTGGAGGGTAGAGAATGTTGGGAGGATGATAATGAGGTGAAAGGGGAGGGGAGGGAGAGGTAGAATGATTGGACAGGTGAAAGAACAGACCAAAGAAGTATTCTCTTCTCTCGTCCTACCCCAGTCCACCCTCAGTCCACCCCAGCCCATCCCCAGTCCACCCCAGCCCACCCCCAGTCCACCCTCAGTTCACCTCAGCTCATCCCCAGTCCACCCCAGCCCACCCCCAGTCCACCCCAGTCCACCCTCAGTCCACCCCAGCCCACCCCCAGTCCACCCCAGCCCACCCCCAGTCCACCCTCAGTCCACCCCAGCCCACCCCCAGTCCACCCTCAGTTCACCCCAGCCCATCCCCAGTCCACCCTAGCCCACCCCCAGTCCACCCCTAGTCCACCCCAGCTCATCCCCAGTCCACCCCAGCCCACCCCCAGTCCACCCCAGCCCACCCCCAGCCCAGCCAGGTAGTACCACGTCAGGAGGTGGACAATGCCACCTACGCCTCACCTTATTACATGCAAATGGACCACAATCACGTGAAAGCCTCCCACTATCCACCACACGTTATTGGAACCTCATCTCTCCCACCCCAGCAACACGATGGAGTCTCAAAGTCTTCTACGATAGTATATTTTACCTCTAAACTATGTGGAACAGAGGATACTATCTCGTTATGGTAGAGTCTCGGGAGAATTTCAACGCCCCTTGATGATGGTGGTGGTGGTGGTGGTGGTGATCATTGTGTTGAAACTCACCACCACTGTCAGCCCCCCTCAAGAGCATTCCCGTATCTCTCTCTTAACAGTTGTATCTATGAGAGTCCAAGCGCAGAACTTCCTTGACCACTATTCTCAAAGACTTTTACTCGTCACTGGATATGTAAGAACTCATCTATCCGGCTCAAAGATTCTTAGGTAATTTTCTTCCCTGACTGGTGATGTGGGAAGGGATATATCCGGCTCCCCTTCGGCTGCAACACATGTTATTGGACCTTAATCACCCACACACCGGACCGTGACTTTTGATGTGACAAAGACGACACCTGGAGCTGCCCAAACACACCTGTATTATTGCCACACACTCACATACCTGCATTACTGTAACACACACACACACACACACACACACACACACACCTGCCTTACTGGAGCTACACACACAGACACACACACCAGGTGGAGCCAAGTAACTGTGTGTTGTGTTAAGAGATATAACCTAACCTAACCAAACCCAACTTAACCTAACCTAACCAAACCCAACTTAACCTAACCTAACCAAACCCAACTTAACCTAACCTAACCAAACCCAACTTAACCTAACCTAACCCAACCTCTCCTCAGCTAACCTCGAGAGCTGAGAGAACTGTATCGTATCATTTATAAAACAACTTTCACAGTAAATTAACACTAAAACTCTACTTCCTTCTGACGTAAGACAAAACTTATCGTAAGAAAAAAACAACAATTATTTCTCACCACAAGACTTCAACATCTGGTAATAGATAGATAGATAGATAGATAGATAGATAGATAGATAGATAGAGATAGATGGATAGATAGACGGACCTTTGACCTTAGAATAAATGAGGTCATCACACTATCCTTGTTACGTCTGTCAAAAAATAAATAAAATGAAATAAAAAAAATAAATTCAATCAACATTCGAGGAGAAATATTAATCGATATTTTCCCTTCAGATTGAAATGTTTGCTGAGCCATAAATTAAGGAGTTGAACGATATCTTGTGGAGGAAGCTGAGCTGATCCGTCACTCTCTGCCTGGGATTATCAAATCAGCCTCCAGAGCGTTTTTCTTACGGTACTGGACGTCTTCACAGGGAAGCATTCATTATGGTGTCATGAGAGTGTGTGTGTGTGGGTGCTGAACATAAACAAGCTCTCTCTCTCTCTCTCTCTCTCTCTCTCTCTCTCTCTCTCTCTCTCTCTCTCTCCCTCTCCTCGCATAATATCTCCTCAACCCCCCCCCACTCACTCCTCACCACCTACATTCCCCTCCTCCTCCTCCTCCTTGCTCCACCCCACCTGCTCCCTCCTCCTCCTCATCTGTCTCCTTCCCTCCTTCATTCCTCCTTACTCTCCCTCACCACCCACTCCTCGGATCGTCGTGTTGAAGAGGAATGCTTCTAATTAGACAATCTCTCCGGGAGACGTCTCTAGCACTCTTCTCTCGGGGTTTCTTTCACCTGTCTCGTTCTGTCTCGCCCTCCACACCTGTCTCTATGATACATGAATACAGTTTGCGTGTTGTAATTTTCATCAGGTATTTGTTTATTTACATGTGCAGGTATGGTTAATTAGACAGGTAATTAGTTCAAAGACAGGTACAGGTATAGACAGGTCCAGGTGTAAAATTAGGATATTAATGTTCTAATTAAGCAACGGGTAATTAAATATCGGTACCTGTAGTGAACCTTAAGCTGTATTTGAACCTGTAGCTGTACTGTTCCTCTTGAATGAATTATATGCACATCACAAGGCGGGTATTCTCAAACACCCGTATGATAAATTTACTCTCCACCCTAACCTAGCCTCACCTAACTTAACCTAACCTAACCTATCCTAACCTAACCTAACCTAACCTAGCCTCACCTAACCAAACCTTTTTTTATTCACAGTTGCTGAAGGTAAAATAAATATTAAAATACGAATCATCATGAATCCGGATAAGTGGTTTGGCACTATTGAGCGTTCGTCTAACATCAACCAAATGGCAATGAGACGCTACACCCAGCAATAAACCCTTTCTTATCCACAAAAAGACTAAAAAGATAATAAAAAAAAAAGATATGTACCGAGTATTTGTCTAGCCTGCGGTGATAACATAACCTACTTGTTGAGCCATAATCCCCCACGAAGGCCCCTCGCCCCGACCATTAGAGGCAGGTAGCGCACACACACTCACTCACGACACTGGGAGTCATAATAACACAAGGGGTCGGTAACCTCTAGTTGTGTGCTGTTATACTCTTCTTTATTACTTTACCTTAACTGAGACTGTAGGAGGGTCAGGTACACAACATACTGATTACAGGAAGTTACTCGTTTTTTTTCTGTCTGTCTTTTTGTTTGTCATGTCCTAAATACCGTCTGTGTTTATCTCTGGTACATATCATTATCCTCCCCCCTCTCCCTCCAGCACGCCTTAAATAAGATTAATAGGTGTTTTTAATGAGGTAGGTAGATACAGGTAGACACAGGTAAACACAGGTACACGCAGGTAGACGAAGGTTTGAGAGTAATCCATTGGAGGAAAAGCTCAACTTAATTCCCCGTCATTAATGCGTCCTTCCGCTAGATTATTCGACAATTGTTACGTACATGACATGTGCGTGTTCTGGAGTGACTGACACGTGGTGCATGACTCTCCTTACGCACACACACACACACACACACACACACACGCCTGTTGACGACTAAAACATATATATTTAGGGACTGTTTTCAGGGTGAGTTGATCTTTATAAGTAAATTGAGATGGAGGAGAAAAATTTAATGATAATAATGACGACAACAACAACAATAATAATAATAATAATAATAACAATAATAATAATAATAATAATATAAAATCAATGTGACATAATATAAAATAAGTAGATAAAATCAAAAGAAGAGAGACGAAAATGAGAGATTAGAAACAAAAGATGATAAATAAGGTTAAGGAGAATAAAGGAGAGAAAGTGTGTGAGAGAAAAGTAATCAGGAGAAGTGAGAGAATTTATCTGAGTGAAGACGAGAGATGGCCAAGTGAGGCATTGTGGAGGAACGTGTCTCTCTCTCTCTCTCTCTCTCTCTCTCTCTCTCAGAACAGCAAGAGTGTGGATGTTGAATCTGTGGGACCCGGAAGTAGTGTATGACAGAGAGACAGACAGGTAGTGACTGGCAGACAGACATATAGTGACAGGCAGAATGACATGTAGTGACAGGCAGACAGACATGTAGTGACAGGCAGACAGACATGTAGTGACAGGCAGACAGACATGTAGTGACAGGCAGAATGACAGGAAGTGACAGACAGACAGATTGAAAAGCAGGTAGTGACAGACAGACAGACAAATAGACAGGAAAAGAGTGACAGACAGACGGACAAGTTAATGATTGTGTCTTCTCACTCTTTCGATCAGGGGAAAAATTACGAAAAAATGATGATGATGATGATGATAATAATAATGATGATGACGATGACGATAATGATGATAAACTAATAATGACAATCATAATGACGGTGCAATTTGTATCTAATCTCTTCATCATAAATTTAATACCAGACGTTGAATCTTCATCTCATAAAAGTATTTCCCAACCTCATGTTTACAAATTCCTCGTTGGTCTTGATGATGTCCTTCAGTTGGGATTTATACTAGAAGCAAAAATCAACATCCGACAACCTTGATCAGTTGATTGGCAAGGTTCGTCGCTGATTGGTCGAAGGATAAACTCCCCCTAATTACGTCACTGATCAGCTGACAGGGCTTAAACTATTGGTGGCTGGGGGGGGGGGGGGGGGGAGCTCTGTCTGTCTGTCAGTCTGTCTATTAAACTCATTCACATCAATTTATTTTGCCCCTCTCTCTCTCTCTCTCTCTCTCTCTCTCTCTCTCTCTTACTTCCCCCACCTTCTCTCCCTCGTCACCATCACTCCCTCAACGCCCACACTCCCTCCACCCCCCTCCAGACACTTCTTTCCACTGCTTACACGCCCACACTTGCGTCAGGCCCACACCCCACCCCATACCTCATGCCTACACCCTACGCCCACAGTTCATTCCTACTTCTAAATGAAAAAACTTATCCATCCAAAATAAACTTAACACATCACCCCTCCCACTCCGACATCGCCCCTCCCACTCCGACATCGCCCCTCCCACTCCGACATCGCCCCTCCCACTCCGACATCGCTCCTCCCACTCCAACATCTCATCACCCACTCTGACAACTATGTAAACATAATTTCACGTCCTTTCTAGAATCATTTGTACACTTTAACCCGATACCCGGAAAGTGACAGAAGGCTAGACCATTAAAAATTAAAACTTTACTGAAAATTCTTATACTTTTCAGCGGTAGAAGGTTCCAGTTCATTAATATTTCACCGCGAGTCTACTGCAATCAGGCTAAATCTGTGTGGGCGGAGTGTAGGGATGTGTCGATTTTAAGCTACATGAATGGCTGTTGACTCACTTGGGTGGGGGCCTGAGGATTTACTTCTAGCTATATTATTGGCTGTTGATTCAAGGGGCGGGACCTAGGGATTTAATTCTGGTTATATGATTGGTTGCTGACTCAGTGGGCGGTGTCTGGGGAGCCTATAGACAGTGTTTGAGGAGAGGAGACTCGTTGGATCAAGGGAAAAACTAAATAATCACAAGATAAAGGAGATTAGACAAGAGGATGAGAGAACAGTGACATGAAAGCTGGAAGATGATTAGTGCCAGCGGGTGGTGCCACGGGGGGTGCCAGAGGGTGGTGGCATGGGTGGTTCCTGGAAGAAGTGCCAGAGAGTGGTGCTAGGATGGTTATACCCAGGGGATGGTTCCAGGGGGATGTCAAGGGGACGTGCCGGGTGGGTGGTGCCATAGAGTAGTGCCAAAGGGTGGTGTCAGGGAATAGTGCCAAGGAGTAATGCCATGGGGTGGTAACAGAGAGGTGAGCCTAGAGGTGGTGCCAGGGAGTAGTGCCAAGGGGTGATTTACGGAATGGCGGGTCTTTGGACACCGTCCCACTAGGAGGCTGAGACGACCCGTTGACTGGGTGAAGCAGCCAGTGAGAGGAAGTGAGAAGAGGGGAAGGGAGGAAGGGAGGGAGGGAGTGAGTGAGGGAGTGAGAAGGGAGGGAGGGAGGGAGAGAGAAGGGAGGGAGGGAGGGAGGGAGTGAGGGAGTGAGAAGGGAGGGAGGGAGAGAGATGGGAGGGAGGGAGGGAGTGAGGTTGTGAGAAGGGAGGGAGGGAGAGAGAAGGGAGGGAGGGAGGGAGAGAGAAGGGAGGGAGGGAGGGAGTGAGGGAGTGAGAAGGGAGGGAGGGAGAGAGATGGGAGTGAGGGACGGAGTGAGTTGGAGAAGGGAGGAGGAGGAGAGGGAGGGAGGGAGAGAGGGAGGGGGTAATTTTCCCTTGATTATGTCGCCTTGTCTGTCGTTCTCTTTATCTGATTATCTCTTTCTTTCTCTGTGTATTTCTCTCTCACTCTCTTTACCTTTGAATCCCCATTTACAACTGACTATTATCTCTCTCTCTCTCTCTCTCTCTCTCTCTCTCTCTCTCTCTCTCTCTCTCTCTCTCTCTCTCTCTCTCTCTCTCTGTCAGTTTGTATGTCTCTTCTCCTTCCCTCGTATCGAGTCTAATCACTGGATGATGACTGTACAGGGTTAGGGTTAAGTTAGGTTAGATTAGGTTAGGTAACATGTGATACCTTAACAAACGATTATCTCCCTCGATTACCAGTTTGTGTACGTCTCTCAGCACAACACACACACACACACACACACACACACACACACACACACACCGTAGGACAAAGAAAGTAAACACAATTAGGACCTTTGGAAAATTTCTTCTCGAGGATAAATATTAATGTAACGAGTGACCCAGTGATGATGAGGGGGGGGGGTAAATGTGTGTACGTTTGGGGGAGGGGGAGAAGGGGGAGGGGGAGGGAAAGGGGTAATTGTGTATGAGAAAGGGGGGAGCAGGGAGTGGGGGAGAGGAGTTGAGATAAATGTGTATGTGTAGGGGGAAGGGGGTGAGGTAAATGTTTGTGCGTTGGGGGAAAGAGGTGGAGGGGGTAAGTTTATATCTTGGGGAGGTGAGTAAAGGTATTTCTGGGAGGGGGGAGAGGGACGGGGAGGGTAAGAGGAGAAGCATGGAAGCAGATAAGTGGGAAGGGGAAGGAAGGGGTAAGTGGTGAGGGGAAAGGGATGAGAGGTTAGAAAGGTGACGAGAGGCGAGGAAGAAAAGAAGGGGAAAAAGGTGAGGGAGGTGGTGAGGGGAAAGGAGGGGAGGGAGAAAGGGACACTATAACATTGGCCAATGGGTGTGTACAAATATTTGACAGTTCACGAGAGGTGTTGGCCGTCACTGGTGTTTCTTTACTCTCTCTCTCTCTCTCTCTCTCTCTCTCTCTCTCTCTCTCTCTCTCTCGCTCTCTTTTTTTTCTCTTTATCGCATCTCTAACTTATATTCTCAAACTTTTTTCTCTATCTGTTTCGCGTCTCTCTTTCTCTTCCTCTCTCTCTCATTTTCTCTCCATCAGAGAGAGAGAGAGAGAGAGAGAGAGAGAGAGAGAGAGAGAGAGAGAGAGAGAGAGAGAGTAATAAAGCAAATGAATACAAAGAGACCCCCCAAAAAATGAGACGACCAAAATAAACATCAGCAAAAACATTTTAAAACAAGCAAACAAATAAATTTCCCAAGACAACAACAACACAAGCAACAAACACTCAATGAAACACCCCAACACTGAGTTGATTCCCCGCGAGCAAGATGTCAGCTGGGCCGCATCTCGTAAAGGCTAAAAAATGGTATTGGCAAATGATTTTCAAAGGGCATGTTTTACTGGGATCAATATCTAGGTCACAGGAGTAGTGAGTGTGTGTGTGTGTGTGTGTGTGTGTGTGTGTGTGTGTGTGTGTGTGTGTGTTTTAGGCTAAGTATTAAAGTATCAATATTTTCCTCCTCATCTTGAACGTCGTCTGGGTCAGGGAGTCGTTTATATCAACACACATGTACGAGCGACACTGTAATTTAAATTCATGTGTCGTGTACGTGAGTCTGCATTAGTGGCTGGTGGTGAGTACGTGTACATTCCTGTCATCGCTGCCCCCCCCCCCCCCATGTGTGTGTGTTGAGAGACAAAGCCAAGGGGTTGGATGAAGAGATAAAGAGAAGCTTTCTATAAGACTTGGAAGACAAAGGCTGGAGGAGGAGGACTGAGAGAACTTTGAGACGAGTGGCTGGTAGAATCCACACTTCGCGATGGACAGAAGCAGGCGATAATAAACACGGGAATTGGGGGAAAGAAGAGGAATAAAAATATCTTAATAGAGAGAATAATCTGTTATACAAACCACCTCGATATTGAGGTCTGCGAGAGTCCTTCACTAGAGACGACGTGAGGTACAGTTGACTCTCTGGCAGGTGTTGTATCATCCACACACACACACCTTGATGAAAGTAAATGCCAGACTCGTGGGAAAAATTTCTGATCCGTGGGAAAAATTTCTGACCCGTGGGGAAAAAAATTCTGACCCGTGGGAAAAAATTCTGACCCGTGGGAAAAAACATTATGACTTGTGGGAAAAATTTCTGACCGGTGGGAAAAATTTCTGACTCGTGGGAAAAAAATTCTGACCCGTGGGAAAAAGTTCTGACCCGTGGGAAAAAACATTATGACTCGTGGGAAAATTTCTGACCCGTGGGAAAAATTTCTGACCCTTGGTAAAATCTTAAGGCTCGTGGTAAAAACTTAAATCCATTGAGGGCAATAAATCAGGCCCTTGGGAATTCAGGAACATAAGGTACACTCCAGGGCTGTGTGTAAATTGACTTCAGACCCGAGGGAAGAAGTTTTCAATCTCATGATAATTATTTCAGGGTCATGTGAAAATATTCCACCCCGTGAGAGAGACTCCAGCCAGCCTCATGTTGAATAATTCAACTCAAGAATATGGAGGAGAGCTACGTCATGATAGATAAGTCTCCCATGAAAACAAGCATCACATCACGTTTTCTGTGTCCCAGTTATTTATTTAAATGAGTGATGGTGACCTCAGCAGCCAATTGTATCTGGTCACGCGCGGATGATGATTATGAAGGATGATGGTGATGATGATGATGATGATGATGATAATAATAATTGTGAAGGACGATGATGACGATGATGACGATGATGATGATGGTGAAGGATGATGGTGGTGGTGGTGGTGGTGGTGGTGGTGATGATGATGATGATGATGATGATGATGATATGAAGGATAATGATGATGATGATGATGATTAGTATTATTAACATCATCATCGCTGCTTATTTTAATACCTCACGAGTCACGACGATTTGTTGGCCCTGGCATGTCCTTACGTTTACCACGCCTTCTACACTACCTACACGCCTCCTACGCTACCCACACGCCTCCTACGCCACACACACGCCTCCTACGCCACACACGTCTCTCATGTCTTCCACGCCATCCACACCCACCTCGCCTTCTTCTCGTTACCTCATTTTTTTCTGTCACTATTGCAATCTTGTGATGACGCGACCCTAATCTCTCTCTCTCTCTCTCTCTCTCTCTCTCTGTTAATCACGTTCCGCAATGTAACATAAAACCATAAAGTAAAAGAGAGAGAGAGAGAGAGAGAGAGGGAGGGGGAAAGACAGACTACTACTATTACTACTACCACCAACCACTACTACTACCACCACTATTACTACTACTACTACCACCACCACAACCCCTCCAAGACACCCAAGAGAATGACGTGTATATGAGAGGTCTTGTCAACAGTGCCCCCAATAATGTGTATAACCGTGTGTAGTGTGTATAATGTATGACTTATGTATGGAATGAACAAGAACATTATTACTCTTTGTATATTATTCATGACATACTTTGACCCCATATGTCTCTCAGGATCAGGGGTCAAAGGTCGAGGTCACGGATTAAAGTGGGTATTGATTGGAAAGTTCATTGTTTATCTGAGGACACTATGCATTAAGGACAGTTTGTATTGAAGAAGACATTAGAATAGAGGGAAATATGAGAGAGAGAAAGGGATGACGGCAAGGAAGGAAGGAAAGAAGGAAGAATGGGGGAGGGAGAATAAAGGGAAGGGGGATAGAGGAGAGGAGGATGAAAGGAAGAATGTGATGAGGAGAATAAAGGAAAAGAGGAAGAGAGATGCAAAGAAAGTGTATAAATGGAAGGAGAGAATGAGGGTGGGAAAGTGAGAAGGAAGAAGACAGGAGGAGGAGGGGAGGAAGAAAGGAGAAGTAGCGAAGGAGAAAGAGGAAGAGGAGGAATGGAAGAGAGGTGGCAGATGAGGAAGAGGAAGAGGAAGATAAGAAGGAAGAAGAGAGAAGACGTGGTGGCGGAGGGGATAAAGATAAGGAGGGGGAGGAGGAGGAGAAGGATAGGTGGCAGAGAGAGAGAGAGAGAGAGAGAGAGAGAGAGAGAGAGAGAGAGAGAGAGAGAGAGAGAGAGAGAGAGAGAGAGAGAGAGAGAGAGAGAGAGAGAGAGAGAGAGGAGGAGGAGGAGGAGGAGGAGGAGGAGGAGGAGGAGGAGGAGGAAGACGTTTAAGAAAGAAGAAGTTTAAGGAGGACATTGTCAAAAAAATAATTCCACCATTAATTCCTCCTCGAGATACAGGCAGAGTCTTAACGCCAATCCCACGCCATCTTGTTTTGTCGTTCTCACATGACAGCTATTGGTGTGGGAAGGTAAACCTGTGCCACACTCAGAGACCCACAGGAACCAAGATAAAACCCACACACTGACACACAGACAGAGACCAATAGAGAACATTAAATCCCTCTGACCACACAAGACTCTCAACACCAGACACACACACACATTAGTTAGCCACTTCTTGAAAAAAAGGATCCCCCCCCCCCTCCAAATCACCTTTCCACTCAGTCTACCACAATTAAGTAATTTTCTTTGATATATTAACCCTTTCGCTTCATTTCCTGCACTTTCCATTTTATTCTGGCTGTTGCCAGAAGATTTTATTCAGCTCAGGGTAACCTTCCGCAGCCAAAGAGTTAAACGTGTCATTTCCATATATCCAGATCTAATTTGCATGTCACAAGATTCTGTTCCCGCGCGCACCATAAGACCAGGCCTGCAGTAAGGAGTTGGGGGAGGGGGAAGCTGACCTGCGGTCCGTCGTGCGGGGGGGGGGGGGGGGGGGGTAGCTGGCGGTCCTTCATAAGGGTAGGGGAAGGTATCCAGCGCTCCGACGTTATGGGAGGGAGTGGGCCAGCGGTACGTCGTTGTGGGAAGGAGTGGGCCAGCGTTCCGTCGTTGTGGGAGGGAGTGGGCCAGCGGTCAGTAGTAGGGTAGCGGGGCTGGCCAGCTGTCCAACAGCAAGGGGAAAGAGGGAATGTCCAGCGGTCCGTCAGGAGAAGGGGGAGTGTGTGGGAGCGTTGAGGGGACCATACCTGAAATGTCAACACCAATTAGTAACTGATGTTTACTGAAGCTGAGTCGTGGTGGTAGGGGGGATAAAGTGCTGTGATTCGTCTCTGTTATAAAGTCGGTAATATTGTGTTGGTCCCGTGAAGGGTAGTCAGGATGGGTGGTTTTCGATATGTTATTGTTAATCTGGACTGACTGTATCCCTATTGCTGTGTTACGTGTGTGTGTAGACTCGGTAAAAAACGTATCTGTGTGGATGGCTCCGATGAATTTCAAAATGATCAATATGACTCTCGTTGTCTCGGTAGGGTTGTCAAAATCCTTCGTCCGTGGTGTCATACAGAGTGGAGATAAATAGATTTTTTTTACCATGTACAGTATATGTGTCATCAACCTCACACACACACACCATATGAGACCTACATTTGATCAAATACCCCTGTTATTTAAGGCACTCGGTGGCTAGGGGTAACCCTCCTCACTCTTACAATGGGGACACCAAAGGTTCGAGCTTAGCTGGCGAGGTTAAGTACGCTATTTGTATGCATACATACACATATATTACAAAACAAATGAACATCAGGTATGACGTCAACATTATGTCAATAAAAGTGACAACGAACTTTAAAAAATATATCCTGGAAACGTTATATAAAAAAGTAACACCGAAAATATATTACAAAATATTTCAGAAAGTCAACAAACATTTGCAGAAGAAAGCAAACATTGACAATGGTGGTGGACGCTTGCTGCCTCTCATCCCCGGCATGATGAATGAACGTCAGTGAAGGCAGGAGACGAACGAATGTTCGCTTGGCGTAGCTTCTACAAACCTGTCATTGAAGAGTAAAATATAACGCCAGGCGCGGCTGATTCCCCGTGCTGGCGATGTTTTATGGTACAACCTCAAGTGAGACACACATCAGCTGTGTCATATTTTGTCTCAAGACACAAGCCATGACAAAGCTTCTCTCGGACACTCATCCAGGAGGAGGAGGAGGAGGAGGAGGATGGGGTGGTGGTGGTGATAGAAAGAATGGTGGTAGTAGTAGTGGTTGTGGTGGTAGAAGTAGAGGTGATGGTAGTGGCAGTGATGGTAATAGTGGTGGTAATAGCGGTGGGAGTTGTGGAAAAAGTAGTTTGGGTGGTGGTGGTGATGGTGGTGGTAGTGGTGGTGATGGTGGTAGTGGTAGTAGTAGTAGAATTATTATTATTAGTAGTAGTAATAATAGTAATAGTAGTAGTAGCAGTAGTAGTGACGATGATGGTGTTGGTGACAGTGAAAACTTTTTATCCCATCAAGAAATTCTATGGAATTCTCACCAAATTTTCCACATGTTACCCACCACCGCGGGAGACAGATGGGCATCCTTATCTGACACACATGGCTTGGATATTGTCAAGAGAAGTGTTACAATCTGGCAGGTAAAGCTAGAGTTATGACAGATCTGGCAGACAAAGCTAGAGTTATGACAGATCTGGCAGACAAAGCTAGAGTTATGACAGCTGACAGGCAAAGCTAGAGTTATGACAGATCTGGCAGACAAAGCTAGAGTTATGACAGATCTGGCAGACAAAGCTAGAGTTATGACAGCTGACAGGCAAAGCTAGAGTTATGACAGATCTGACAGACAAAGCTAGAGTTATGCCAGATCTGACAGACAAAGCTAGAGTTATGACAGATCTGGCAGACAAAGCTAGAGTTATGACAGAGCTGACAGACAAAGCTAGAGTTATGACAGAGCTGACAGACAAAGCTAGAGTTATGACAGATCTGGCAGACAAAGCTAGAGTTATGACAGAGCTGACAGACAAAGCTAGAGTTATGACAGATCTGACAGACAAAACTAGAGTTATGACAGAGCTGACAAAGAAAACTAGAGTACTAACAGCTGAAAGAAAAAAAAATACAGTATTGACAGACCCTGACAGAGAAAGCTACAATATTGACTGAATCATCGGTGTTTCATTTACATCACAAATCTATAAATCCCGGTGTACTACTGGGTCAGATTCCGTCACCTCCTCTGTTTGTCCTACACCTGAACGACCTCCATCCTTCACCAAAGACTAAACCCCTCTAGGTGTTAATATCTCGCCACTACCTTCACTAAATATTACCCATCAACAGACGAGAAACTAACCAGCCGGTGAATGTTGATGTGGATAGAATTGCTTCATGAGGATATAGAAACTTTAAGTCAAATTCTTATCCCCTAAACGTGGTCCTGGGGCGTCTCATAAAGGGGTTCTGAAGCCGTGTATGGGTCTTGTGTCACCCAACCCCCTGCGCTTTTGGTAACTCTCTCTCTCTCTCTCTCTCTCTCTCTCTCTCTCTCTCTCTCTCTCTCTCTCTCTCTCGTTATAACTGGCATGAATCAGTTACCTCAAAGAATAATAGCATTTTTTAGCCTTCTAGATGAAATGGATCGTTCAGTCACTCTTCACGAAACATGCACGTCATCCATCCTAGTTATGAACACGAATGGCCAATCCTCCCCTCTACCCGGGTCATCGTCCTCGCGTTTCATCGAGGACACTGACGAGTACGAAACGTCAAGACTCCCTCCCCCTCCCCCCCCCCCGAGGACGCTACTCAGCTCGCCAAAATAAACTCTTGATGAGCACCAAATTAAATTCCGAGTGTGGCATGAGAATTTTTTTTCCTCCTTTTCAAGATATTTTCCTCCCAATATTGTCGATATGAGACACACAGTATGAAGGTGAGATGCAGGTATGTGTATTAAATGTGTATATATAGTACGTATGACTATGTTTAAATATGTACCGGACAATACATATAAGAGAGAGAGAGAGAGAGAGAGAGAGAGAGAGAGAGAGAGAGAGAGAGAGAGAGAGAGAGAGAGTTACATATTCAGATGGGTAGACAGACAGACAGATAGGTTAGGTTAGATTAGGTTATATTGATGCCATGACACTAGCAGATATTACGGTGGGCACAGACCAATCAGAACACGCCATGCCCGGAAACACGTGGATTCTACCAAAATGTCCTCGGAAGCCTGGGTAAGGACGGACCATAATATGTCCCGAGGCTTCATGGCCATCATAACTCCTCCCTGGACCTTGGTGGGCCACTGCCAACCTTCTTCAGACAGGGAGGGAGGGAGGGAGGGTCGGACGGAGGGAGAATAGGGATAAAGAGGGAGAAAAGACACAGGAGAGGGGAGGAAAGAAAGGAGGGATGAAGAGGGAGGAAAGGGGAGGGTGGTCAGGACGTAGGGAATGAGTAGAGGAAGAGAGAAACGATGATAAACAAGATAGACAGAGAAGAACGACAATAAACAAAAATAAAGTGAGACAGACAGACAGACAGACAGACAGACAGACAGACAAACAGACAGAGAGACAGACAGACAGACAGACAGACAAACAGACAGACAGACAGACAGACAGACAGACAGACAGACAGACAAACAGACAGAGAGACAGACAGACAAACAGACAGAGAGACAGACAGACAGACAGACAGACAGACAGACAGACAGACAGACAGACAGACGTATCGCACCATCTAGTTAGGCGCTGATTCACCCAAGAAAAAACCCACAAGAGACATAAAAGAATAAAACTCTCGTACATTTGGTCAAATAAATATCACCACGATTTCTTCCAGTGATTTTTCGACGATCTTTAAAACGTAAGAAAATTATCGATAATTTCTCTTTAGTTCTATTTTACCTTAAGTCACCACTAACTCAATTCTAAACGACTCGCGTACAAACACATATCAACAATGACTAAAAACTGTTTAAAAATACAAATAAAAACATGCTAGAGTAATAAGGAATTGGGAAAAATAATACGACAATTGAGCATCACTGAGAATAAACAGGAATCCAACCATCTGGAGAATCCGATTCAACTCCTTATACTTGGGTCGGACGTTGCGGTTTTGTTTCTGGCGGGGCTGGAATATGATACCTGAAGTTTGTCTTGAATCCTCTTCATTCATAGATTGTGTTACAGCTCAGGTGCAGCAGTTAGGTGAATTTGCAGTCGAAATTGACAGCTATTGATGACTGACTGACACAAGAGGCAGCTGTGTGTGTGTGTGTGTGTATAGGTTCGGACGGTCATGGAATATGCATATCTCTGCATGAGTCTTAGGAATACACGAGTTTAACCCTCGTCCAGAATGTGAAGAGTTTTAGTCTGTCTGGCTGTCTGTCTGACTGTCCGTCTGTCTGTCTGTCGTATTTCTGTATATTTATCTATCAATTACATCAGTTAATAAATCATGCAATTTACGATAGATTTATCAATGAACAATTAATCTATTGATGTAACTATTGACTAATACTAATAATAATAATAATAATAATAATAATAATAATAAAACTAATAATAATAATAATAACTAAGAAGAATTAGAAGAATAAAAACAAGAACTAAAACAACGACAAGAAAGACGAAGAAAACAAATAGAGAAAAAAATAATTAATAATAATGTAATGAAAATTCCTTACGCCTACCAATCAGCGGACGCGTTAACCTGACACCATCTGCCAATCAGCTAATAGAGATCGGGTGGTGATGGCCACTCAGGAGAGCACCCAGATCTTGTTGCCTTATTTCACCTTACCTGAGTGGCTAGGTGGTCCCAGCTGGCTGTCTCTGCCTCAGGTGGTGGTGGAGGGTACGGGAAGGGGCGGAAGGGGAGGGAAGTTTAGAGGAAGGAGGAAGGGAGGGAGATGGGATGGACAGGGAGAGAATAAGGAAGGGAGGGAGAAAGAAAGAGAAGGAGAGGGGAAGTGGAGAAGGAGGGGGAAGAAGGGGAATTAGATAGGGTGAAGTATGGAAGGAAAAATATGAGAGAGTGAAAGGGAGGAAAGGGGGGAAAGAGGGAAGAGGAAGGGGGGGAAGAAAAAGGGAGGGAACTGGAAAGGTAGAGCATGGATCAGGGTGGATAAAACCATACTTAATAAAGAACAAAGTTTTAACCGAATAAACCAACTTTACCAATGTTGCTTTATTGTGTTCTTAAATTTTGACGCAATAAACTGCATTTATCTTTCATATTTCAATCAAGGACTGAGCAGTACAGTTTATATTGCCATTAAAAACTCGCGGAAAAAAGATGTTTAGTCCACCTTCCTGATTTTCTGTTTACTATTGAAATGTTTACAAAATACCGTATGTCCTTGTCTTACCCCAGCTAGTTTAAGGAGTTTATATTAGGTGGGCTCGGGTGATGTGAGGAATAAAGGTGAGGGACGTGGAATGAGAAGGGAAGGGAGGATAAAGAGGGAGGTAGGATGAGAGGGAAAGACGGAAGGGTTTGGGAGAAATTTCGTAGAGGGAAAGGAGAGACGAGATTTTGGTTGGAGTCTCGTGGAGGGAAGGGATAGGACGTTATAGGGAGAAAGGGAGGGAAGAATTTTGGGAGGAGGGAACACAGGAAAGACTATGGAATAAGGAAAGAAGGGGAAAAGGTAGAGAGGGGATAAGAGGATATGAAGGAAGGAAAAAAGGATGGAGGAAAAGAGGAGATAAAAGGGGGACGGAGGGAAGAAAGGAGGGATGTAGGGAGGGAGGGTCAAAGGAGAAAGGGAGGAAGAGGCAATGGGGATAAAAACTGCAGACATCAATTACGCTGACACAACTATCAATATTTACAGAGGGTCGTGTGTGTGTGTGTGTGTGTGTGTGTGTGTGTGTGTGTGTGTGTGTGTGTGTGTGTGTGGGTGTGTGTGTGTGTGTGTGTGTGTGTGTGTGTGTGTGTGTGTGTGTGTGTGTGTGTGTGTGTGTGCATTAGAGCAAAAGAAAGTTGATCCCTACACAGAACTCTTTTGCTAACTTCTTTCCATATCCATGACTCCATCCATCCGTTCCGCCTTCCCTCCACTATCTCTCCCTCCCTCCCTCTCCCTCCCTCCCTCCCTCTCCCTCCCTACCTCCCTCTCCCTCCACGACCCCTCCCTCTCTCATACACCCCCTCCACCCCTCATACACCCCCCTCCACCCCCATACACCCACCTCCACCCCTCAGCGACCAGTTCCTGTATCCTGAGGTGAGCTGAGCACAGCAAAACCATTATTTGCTGGGGATTCAAGTGGCCGGGCGATGGGGGAGGGGTTAGGGATGGGGGGAAGGATGGGGGGAAAGGGAGGGGGAAGGTTGGGGATGGGAGGAGAGTGGGGAGGGGAGGAAGGTGGGGGAAGGTGGGGATGGGAGGAGGGTGGGGAGTTGAGGAAGGTGGGGATGGGAGGAGGGTGGGGAGTTGAGGAAGGTGGGGATGGGAGGAGGGTGGGGAGGGGAGGAGGGAAGGGAGGGGAGGAGGATGGGGGAAGGACAGAGGGTAGATGGTGGGGGTTGGGGGAGGGGGAGGGGGATAAGAACCTGACTACTGTTGTGGTACATTACGACCAGCGCCAAGCCTCAGCCGCTCACACACACACCCACCGTCTCCTGGCCCCACACTGCACCAACCCTCCACCATAGTGCTAACGCTGCGTGTTTCACCTACCTGCTTCACCTTACACGCAATACACAAAGAAGGTTGTTTAGTAAATCATACTTCTTTCTCATGGGTAGGTTGGACAGATAGATAGATAGATAGATAGATAGATACATACATACATACATACATACATACATTCATACTGTACATACATGCATACTACATACATACATACATTCATACTGTACCTACATACACATACATACATACATACATTCATACTGTACATACATACATACATACATGCATACATACATACATACATACACAGACAGCGCAGATGTATAAACAATATTAAACAGTGACTCGATTTAACCATCACTCTTCAAACCCTTAATCCTTAATTGTCAAACCTTACTCCACAACTCTCCCGTAGTGCCGAGGGACATGGCAGTTGTGGCATTATGTATCACGACAGGTACCGTCACCAAGGTGTGGATGGAACACAAGTGCAAGGTTCTTCTGTCCGAGGTGTTATCAGTACAGTAGCAGCAGTCCAGGATCTACGTCGTGGCCTGGTTGAGGTGTCACTTATCCTCATCTCTCCTCAGGTCTGCTCTGCTATGCCTAAGACATAGACTATAAAGAAACAGTCACAGAATGATGTATAGATCTGTGGCTTAACTTATTCAGCTCGGGTTTTGTATGAGGTAACGAAATGGTGGAGACTATAAATATGAGAGGAGGTTGGAGGCCATTATTAAATAAACATAGTAGTAGTAGTAGTAATGGCTTTGAGTGTTCCCCCGCCGCCTTGTATATTATATAGACGAGTGAAAGTTAGATTCAATCACAGATACAGATGGAGTTTTCTATACCAGTGTGTCCTTGAATACTCCCTCCTTTCCCTCCCTTCCCACACTCTCTCCAGCAACCTTTCCTTTCCTCCCTCCCTCCCTCCCTCCCTCCCTCCCTCCCTCCCTCCCTCTCTCTCTCCAGCAACCTCTCCTTTCCCTCCCCCCCTCCCTCCCTCCTTCCCACACTCTCTCCAGCAACCTCTCCTTTCCTCCCTCCCTCCCACACTCTTTCCTTTCCCTCTCCCCCCCTCCCTCCCTCCCTCCCTCCCTCCCTCCCACACTCTCTCCAGCAACCTCTCCTTTCCCTCTCCCCCCCTCCCTCCCTCCCTCCCACACTCTCCCCTGTAACCTGTCTTCTCACCAGACATTCTCTCCTCCCCCCCTCCCACCCTTACCCCTCACTCCCTGTCTCTCACACCACTCTCCTCACCTCACACAGTCTCTCCAACACCTTCCCTTCCACACCTCCTTATCGGAACCCTCCTTTCCTACCTCCTCCCCTCCCTTTCCCACTACCTTCCATAGACCATCCATCCTCCTCCAGACCCTACCCCTCCCCTCACACACACACACACACACACACACACACACATCGTATCTCTCCACACCACCATCGATATAAGTGAATGAGTGATTTACATCCAATTTTTTCTCTCTCTCTCTCTCTCTCTGTCTATTTCTCACTTTAGTCTCTCTCTCTCTCTCTCTCTCTCTCTCTCTCTCTCTCTCTCTCTCTCTCTCTCTCTCTCACGAGGACAGCTCATTATGACACCCATCCGTACCAGGGTGGCTGACGGGAGAGAGGGGGAGGAGGGGGGGGTGTAGGAGGGAAGAAAGGGAGAAGGGAGGAGAAAGGAATGAGAGAGAAAAGAAATAAAAAATGAAGAGGGTGAGTACTCTCCCTGTCTCTCTTTCACACACACACACACACACACACACACACACACCAACAGCTGTGTATTGTGATAACAGGTCGGGTCTCAGTTGGCAGCTCCGTCCGTATTTTTTTGTTGTTAAATTTTGACACAAGAAATAAATCAATTTCTCCTTAACATTTATTTCCCATAAACGAAAAAAAAAATTGTCCTGCATCTTTTTTTTTTTTCTTTGCAATATTTTTTTTTTGGGGGGGGCGGGTTAAGGGAGAGGGGGATGTTTTGTAAGGGGGAAGGGGTGTTTGTAAGAAGGAGGAGGTGTTTGAAAGGGGTATCTGGGTGTTTGTAAGGGGGAATGGGGTAGCTTGTACTAGGGAGAGAAAGGGGGAATGTCTATAAGGGATTGGTCCAAAAAGCACAATATTAAATCCCGAAATAAATAAATAAATAAATAAAATAAATAAAATAAATAAATAAAATAAATAAATAAATAAAATAAATAAATAAATAAATAAAATAATAAAGTAAATAAAACAAATAAAAAATAAATAAATAAAATAAATAAATAGATAAATAAAATAAATAAAATAAATAAGTAAATAAATAAATAAAATAAATAAATAAATAAAATAAATAAATAAAAATAAATAAATAAATAAATAAATAAACAAATAAATAAATAAATTACTTCCAAAACTCCAGCAATTGAACCAAAATTCTAATAATTAAGGAACAAAACAAAAACACGTGGGATAAAAACTCAAAAATACAATTAATTCAGAGATAAAAAAAATCACCCAAAAATAAATAAAAAGAACAAAACACATACACTGAACTCTCCTAAAACACACACACACACACACACACACACACACACACACACACACACACACACACAAAGTCCTTCGGTGTGAAAATTTTAAGAACGGGAAATGACCGGGACGAGAGCCAGAAAGCGTGACAAGGGGGAAGGGGGTGTTATGGGAAGGCGTAAGGGGTAATAAGGAGAGAGGAGAGAGGGGGCAATTAGGGGTGATTTGGGGAAAAGAGGGAAAGGAGGAAAATGGAGAGAATGAGTAGAAGAAAACGAGAAAAGGGGAGAGAGGGAAGGCAGAAAGGGAAAAGGACTGAAGAACCCGAGAAAGAGAGAGAGAGAGAGAGAGAGAGAGAGAGAGAGAGAGAGAGAGAGAGAGAGAGTCTGAGTCAGTGCCAATAATTCCCTGAAGGTGATCCAGCAAGGGTACAAGGAAGGGTTTCGAGGGGGGGCCCAGGGAAGTCCAAGGGGGCTCAGGGGAAGGGAGGGAGTCGAATAGGTGGGTCCTGTAGGAGGGGCTGTCAAATATATGGCCTAATTTTGTATTCCAGTGATGTTGTGTGTGGGTGAAGGGAGTAGCGGAGTGGATGGATGGAAGGACGGTGTGGGTGGAGGGAGGGGCGGGTTGGATGGGGTTCACAGAGCACTTAAGGCCGCCTAAATATACGCAGTGACCTCAGGAGACAGCTTTTGTGGGTCCTCGTAAACACTGCACGTCTTCAACATTATCGGTGTATCTACTTAATCCACGTATACACACGGTGTCTAAATTCGTGTGTATTTTGAAACTTTTAATAACTTTGTATGTATATATGATGGAGAAACTCTGTAGATGGTATATGTTTCTAGCTGTCAACAGAACCACCATCTTTAGTGATACATATTTATACAGATTTTATAAGAACAGTTAGTTAAACGCGGCAGGAAAATACCGTAGACTTATTCTTCGTCTCGTATTGACTTGACTTTACTTCAGGGTAATAAAGACAAAAATGTTACTTAAATTTCAAATAAAGAGTTAAAGAGAGAGGGTAGGAAGAATTATCAAATAGGAAGCGACATCAAAGGACAAAACTACACATGACATAACACAAAGAGGAGAGTTACGAACGTCTCCTCCCAACACTCAGCAAGAGACTCATCAGTACACGTCGAATAGTTAAATGGTGTGAGGGCGTTCCTTCTCTTCAGCCTACGTCTTGTTTACATTATGACAGTTGCCAATTACTCGTTATATTTACCATAAAGTGAGGGCCCATGAGTCTCTCTCTCTCTCTTCTCTTCTATTAGTTGGTCCTTGAGGAAGCGGTGATCATCCCTCCCTCAGTATACACACACACACACACACACACACACACACACACACACACACACACACACACACACAAACACAAACACACGACCCAGTTGACATAAAAAAAAATTCCCCTTACTAAGATCAAATTACGGTAACTAGACACGTTCCCATACCTCACCTTCCATAAGAAATAAAATCAACACCACCGAACCTTTAAGAATTTCACCGCTCGGTTAAAAAGGAGTGGAAAATTGCGACGCCTCGGGGGAAATTACCTAGTTGTACCTGATCCCAGCCACCTAACTAGACCCAATAAAGGACTAAGTTATCGGAAGACACTCGGTAACCTCCTCACCTGAGACGTATAATTCAGCCAATTATCGGGGTGGGGAGGCAGGAGGGAGCCCCGGGAAACAGTCATGGGAGGCGGGGCAAGGAGGCAGGAGGGAGCCCCGGGGAAACAGTCATGGGAGACGGGGCAGCAGACCAACCACGTCCCACATCTCAGGTAGTTAAGGATACCTGAAGGAGGTGAGGGGTGAGTGACTGACTGTGTGGTTGACTGACTGGCTGACTGTGTGAATGACTGAATGACTGTGTGAATGACTTACTGACTGTGTGGATGACTGACTGACTGTGTGGTTAACTGACTGGCTGACTGTGTGGTTGACTGGCTGACTGTGTGGATGACTGGCTGACTGTGTGGATGACTGGCTGACTGT
>CAUDMG010002277.1:467500-495000 GCA_958450375.1 Homarus gammarus | reverse complement strand
AATAAAAAAAACAAAAAAAAATACAATTAAAACAAAACAAAAATAATATAATAGCAGAAGAACTCAGGAAAGACCTCCCATTGAGCTGCTCTTTAAGGGGTCTTTTGTGCCACATTGTGAGTGGAGTCTTCCGCCCGATATCTCCACTAAGACACTGTGAATCTCTTTACCACACGACTCCTAAGAATATTTTTCAAAACAAATCATTAAATTCTATCTAAATCTTTCTTACTCTATATACATATATATTTTTTTTAATGTCTCAGAACAATTCACTTTTTTTTTTGTCTGCGTCACGTTCCTTGGAGATTAATTCTATGTAAACAAAAATATTTCTTTTTTTACGTCTTGTTGGTCTCAAGTTTGTCTCTGGAGTGAATCAAAGATCTTACAGGAGTCTGGGGGGAAACTTTTGCTGTTTACGAGAGTCAAGACTAATTATCATCACCACCCTAGAGACAGACAGACAGACAGACAGACAGACAAACAGACAGAGAATACAGATAGATACATAGATAAATAGATAGAGAAAATAAAAGAAAAAATGAGAGATAGAGAGATAGAAGATTAATCAATACTGAGAGACAACACACATCATGTTATTACTCGTACAAGATTAAGTTGAGAGAGAAAGTTATAGAGGAAAGAGAAGTGACATATTTCAGTAAGGAATGACAGGCGTTGACAGATAGTGACAGGGGAAGACAGGTGATGACAGATAGTGACAGAGGATGACAAATAACGACAGGAAGTGACATAGAGTGACCAACGGTGACAGGTGGTGACAGGAGGTGACACACACACATGACAGGTGACGGCCAGCGGTGACAGATCTTGGATAACATGGACAGAGGTGTAACTTGTTTCACACATATATCCAGCAATGTTAAATTATTTAGTGATAACTGGTAATATATCTTTATTGTATTGATTTATACATATTGATATACATAGCTAATTTACACGTGGATTTAACCCCCTTGATTACGATGACTTAACCTCCTTGAGTATGATGAATTAACCTCCTTGAGTATGATGACCTAGCCCCTTGAGTATGATGACTTAACCTCCTTGAGTATGATGACTTAGCCCCTTGAGTATGATGATTTAACACCTTGAGTATGATGACTTAGCCCCTTGAGTATGATGATTTAACACCTTGAGTATGATGACTTAGCCCCTTGAGTATGATAACTTAACCTCCTTGAGTATGATGACTTAACCTCCTTGAGTATGATGACTTAACCTCCTTGAGTATGATGAATTAGCCCCTTGAGTATGATGACTTAACTTCCTTGAGTATGATGAATTAGCCCCTTGAATATGATGACTTAACCTCCTTGAGTATGATGACTTAACTACTCTGCGTGCAGGGTCATCGCACTCAAGGGAAGAAACCATCGCATTCAGAGGGTTTGCGATATCAGACATAACTCATTATACTCAAAGGGTTTGTTAAGTCAATGTACTCAAGAATTTAATTTAAGTCGGTGTACTCAAGGATCCAAGAAATATAGTCAAACAGTGATTAAGCCATCGTACTCAAGGGGTTAAGCCATCGTACTCAAGAGGATTAAGCCATCGTAATCCACAATGCTCACGAAACCTTACACAATAACCAATTACTAGAGTCCCCCCCCCCTCCACAGAAGAAAACAAAACACCAATAGAAAATTTTTAATGACAAACTTAATTAAAATTCCTCACAAAAACACCAACACGGAAGTAATTATTATAATCTCCTCGTGTCCCTATATAATTAGTAGTTAATATATAAGCTGGATATATGGGAATTATTCGATGAAATATATATATAGAAGTCATTTTCAGGTCGACTCACTGAACGCTTGAGCAGATATCTCAATACAATGGCGCACAAAAGACTCAAGGGAGGGAGGGTGGGTGGGGAGGATTGGTGGAGGATGGGGGAGGGTGAGGGAGGTTGGCTGGTGGGAATGTGTTCACTTGATACAGGTATATATGCTGGGGATGGATTAAAAGCTCTCGTATTTAATTTAACTTTAAAACTCTCTTTCTTTTTCTTTCTGAGTCTCTTTTTCTCTTTTTCCTTTTCTTTGTCTCTGTTAATGTTTTTCTTTATTTATTTCTTAGTGTCTCTTTTTTTTTTCTCTCGCTCTCTTTTTATATCTGTCTTTATCAATTTTTACTATTATTACTACTATTAACAGCACATTACTACTACTATTACTAAGACCGTAAGTGAAGTGTTTTATGTTTATTCATCAGCTGGTGGCAGTAGTAGTAGTAGTAGCTGTGATAGTAGAAGTAGTAGTAGTAGTAGCTGTGATAGTAAAAGTAGTAGTAGTAGTAGCTGTGATAGTAGTAGTAGTAGTAGTAGCCTTTAGTTTATATCTCTTACAAATAAAGGTAAATGAACTTTCAAGAACATTAGTCAACAACTTAACCAGACGTCAACAAAGTAAGTTTAAACTAAGTACAGGATAAAGTTAAATTGGATTTGACTTGGTGATGGAGCCTTTCCAAACAGTCGGGCTGCTGGCGTGTGTATGCGCATATCCTCTCGTGTCCTGGGGAGAAAAATCCTCTCGCGGGAATTTTTCGTGTTTGTTTACGTTTTGTCTCTCGGTGACTGAGCTGAGTAATCTTCCCGCCATTTATCACCGGTGAGCAGCAGGCGGGGCGGGGAGGAGGGGTAACTAGGGTGTGATGGAGGCGGGTGGGACAGCTGAATAGGAAGGGACGGGAAAGGACAACTGTGATAGGATGGGATGGGAGAGGAAAGGGGAAGGGAGAGACAATAGTAGGGTAGCTGAGAGGAGGAGGAGGAGGTGGTTGCCGGAGGGGAATGGGATGGAAGGACCAGCTGTAATGGGATAGGAAGGAGATGTAATAGGATAGGAGATGAGAGAAAGAAGGAAAGGCAAATGAGGAGGGATGAAAGGGAACAGGAACAAATATAATGCGATAAAAGGAACAAATGGGATGGGATTGAAAAAAAAAAGAGAGAAACAGATGAGGGGAAAAAAAACTAGCATGAGATGGAATAAAAATTGGAAAAGGCAAAGCGTAATAGAACGAAAGAAAGACCGAAGAGGGAGACCACTTACACCCCCATCCCCCTCCCCTCCCCCCCCCACCACCCTCCCCCCACGCTTACAATAACCTGAAACTCTAATCACCATCATCCGGGGTCATATAACAGTCAGACCAACAAACATTCACTACTCTACTCTCAATACAGATTTATATGGGACGGGAATATGGACGGGGTGACGAACGGGACGGAGAGGTACAAGGGGACATTAATCTCCTAACTTTAGAATTAATTAACCTCAAACAGACTCAAGTTAACTTAATAATCAGGTCTTCAAAATAGGTAAGACTGGCTTCTCTCCCTCCCTACCCCCCCTTCCCTATCTTCCTTTCATCCCTCCTTCCTTCCTTCCCTCCCACACTGCTATCCATCTTCATTACAGAGAGGAAAAATAGCAAAGTATCGGTCTTTTTATTTGAACCTTTGGAGAATAGAGGTTGGAAAATTGGTTCTTCGGTACATTAGCCTAAGCTAGTCCACACACACACACACACACACACACACACACACACACACACACACACACACACACACGATGCTTACAGGTCATGTCAACAGGTCGACCTCATAATACAAAAATAGGTCAGTTCAACAGGTCAAGAGAACAGGTCGACCTCATAATACAAAAATAGGTCAGTTCAACAGGTCAAGAGAACAGGTCGACCTCATAATACAAAAATAGGTCAGTTCAACAGGTCATGCCAACAGGTCGACCTCATAATACAAAAACAGGTCAGTTCAACAGGTCATGCCAACAGGTCGACCTCATAATACAAAATCAGGTCAGTTCAACAGATTAAATGCGTGGGAGAGACAAGTCGATCCAACAGGTAGACAAATATGGCGGGAAGCGGGGGGTCACATTCCTCACCGCATTGTCACTCTACGGTTACATAACTTCGCCATTTCCTCGTTGGGGGCGGAAAATCTGAACCATCGTCGAAGAATTTCCCATTCTCCTCCCCCTCACCCCCCACCCCCCTCCCTCCTCCCTCACTGACGAGACCCGGATCTAACTGGCTCACTTTAACTTAAGACACCAAATAAGGTTCTCAAAGGTTCGTAAGTAAGTTTTCCTTCTAACTGGACCTGTGAGAACGCATCTAAACTACGACACGAGAGAGAGAGAGAGAGAGAGAGAGAGAGAGAGAGAGAGAGAGAGAGTGTGTGTGTGTCAAAATGGCGACAAAACTAGACCGAGATTCTAATTTCTATCAACATATCAATCTACATTATGTATACTGTACATCTGTCTACTTGCCACTCTTCTTCTGATCTATCTATCTATTTATACTGTACACAAAATTCTCTCTCTCTCTCTCTCTCTCTCTCTCTCTCTCTCTCTCTCTCTCTCTCCCTCTCTTTCTCTCTCTCTCCGTACCTTTTAGTACCACCAACACAAAAGGTACCTCAAAGGTCACAGTCCACTGCCCGCGCAAAACACATATTGTCTCACTTTCAAAAACAAACACGTCTCTTGGACTTACCAATTGTCGGACCTGGTACCGTACCTAACCTAACCAAACCTAACCTAACCTAACCAAGCCCGCGGTTATAACACATGCGATAAGGTCTGGTTACGAGTCCGAATTATCAGTTTCCCCTTCCACGCCCTCCCTATTCTTCCTCTTCACCCATACCTTCTTTCCCACGTCCCTCTCCCCCTCCCCAGTACCACCCTACCCTACCTACCCCCTCTCTTCCTAGCCCTATGCCTCCCTTCCCTTACCCTCATCCCCCCTCCCCCCCAAGTACCTCCCTACCCTCATCTCTTCCCCCCCAGTACCTCCCTACCCCCTCCCACCTCTGCCTAAAGCCAAGACATAGTTTAAAGTGAAACAATCAAGTTTACCAGGAGGAGATTTCCGTATTTTTTTTTGTCTTCCCATTCTTCCTCGTCCTGCTCTATAAACTTCCACCGTTAACTCATTTGTAACTTGTCTGTGAAGTTATCTCATTTTATTTAGTTATTTCTCTTTCATCCTTTTGTTTCAGTTTGGTTTTGTATTGTATTTAAAGAAATGAAAGGAGTGAGAAAGAGACGACTGGACAAAACAAAATGGGTCTGTTTATTTTTTTTTTTACTTGGGGACTATTGAACCTGGGGCTAGTTCCAATAGGCCTTAATTTTATTGGTTTGGTTAGGTTAGGTTTGGTTAGGTTTGGTTAGATATAGCCTATAAAAAACATAAAGAATAACGGTACAAGATAGACAAATAGAAAAATTAAGTAGACAGAGAAGAAGAAAGCCAAGACAGATAAACAGACAAATTGATGCAGTACATAAATAGATGATAAAATAAATAGATTAACTTTGGCTCATCTCGTCAACATGCTACGTCTCCCCCACCCCCTCTCTCTCACCCCTCAATCTCTCTCCGTCTCCCCCTCTGTCTCTTCAGTCTAGGTACGGTCATTTACCCATGTGACTCCTTATTAATTAAATTTAGTTTTCGTCTACCTGCTCAAAGACTTGGGACAGGTAAGGGGGGGGGGACTAATTGACGAGGAAAACTTTAAAGTGATTTGTTAATTGAGCTAGCGATGGCCCCGCCCACATCCTGGCTAAAGGACCAATGAGATGTGTCATCGGTGTTGACTTGACTTACCCGCCAGCCTTACTTAGTCAAACCAACACAACATCTGAGACGATACAAGGCGTTCTAAGCCATATATAACGTGTATAATCTTTCAACTGTGTTTTGCTGCAACTTAAAAGAGTTTTTCCACTATTGATTAAGTATTTTTAAGTAACCTAAAAGATCGTCAGTCGTACTAAACATTAAAATAATAGGGACAAAGTCGGGGCGGATTTTAGTCGATAGATCAATTACCTATTGTATATGAGAAGGTTGATTGACTGATCACATATCCAGTGGCAGAGTTTTTAAGTTAGAAAAGTTTTAATGTAATTGGGTGGTATGGTAGTGAAGGGAACACGACCATTGGCCCCAAAAAATAGAAGACTAAGAAGACGTCATGTTTATTTGTGTTAGTCTTCATTATTTTGAGAGAGAGAGAGAGGTGGGGGTAAGAAGTGACAGACAGACAGACAGAGAGACAGACAGACAGTTCTCCCGTCTTCTGGCACCACCCAATAATGTCACCACCAGGATCACGTATAAAGTCCTGCAGGATTTGAAGACCTCTCCTTTCCATCCCCTGCCTCTCCCTTCCATCTTCCTCTCTCCCACTGCCTCTCCCGCCCCCCTTCTTCTCCCTTTCTTCCCTCTTCCTTTACTTGACCCTTCTTCTTCCTTCCTCCCTCTTCTTCCCACTTCCTCTTTCTCTTCCTTACGCTAATCTCTCATTTCCTCATTCTTCTTCTTCTTTTTCTTGTTGATTTTTTATTTAGTTTTCTTAATTTTCTTGTGGGTTTTTTCTATAATATTCCTTCTTCTTGTTTATCTTCCTCTCTCCCTTTCCTCCTCCCCCCCTCTTCTCTTGTCCTTCTCTACCTTATCACCCTCTTCTCCTCACATTCATCTTCTAATCCATTTTTACCTTTCTCACTCTCTACCTCCTTTCTTTGCTTCTCTCCCTCTTCTCTTCTTCCCTTGCCTCTCTCCCTTTCCCTCTCCTCCTCCTCCTCCTCCTACCTCTCTCTCCCTCCTACTCCTGCCACTACCACGAGTAAATCACTGGCCTCCGTCTGGTGGTACAATGGAACAACTTAAGGTATTGTTCATATCTTGGCCAATGTATTTCAATGGTTCACTTCTGTTCTCCTCTCCTCCTCCCTCTCCGCCCCGTCTCTTATTCTCCTCCTTCTCCCCCTTCTCCTGTTCTGTTCTCCTTCTCTCTCCCCCCGCCAAGATAATATTATAGAAAAGAGATGACCGACCTATTTACTTGGCCTAATGCTCCCCCTCCCTCCTCTTACCCCTCCCACCCTTCTTCATTACCTCCCTTTCCTCTTCCCCCCCCCCCTCTCTCTCTCTCTCTCTTTCTCTCTCCCCTTCACTTTCTCCCTCTCTCCTTCCCTCTCTCACTTTCCCCCCTTCTTCCCTCTCTAACCTCACCTTTTCCCTCCCTTCTTCCCTTCCATCCCCCCCCCCCCCTCCCTTAAAAACAACTAAAACACCTCCTTTTTCATAGTCAATAAGGAACAGAAAAATGAATAAATCGAAATATGAAAAAAAAGCCTTCAGTGATTGTTTTTTTTACTTTGAAAGAAAGAAAAAAACAGTGAAAATTAATTACGTGAGACTAAAATTTTTAGTTAATGATTACAATAATTCCGTGTTTGTGATGGGTGTCTGTGATGGCTGTAGGTTAAGGTGAGAGAGAGAGAGAGAGAAAGAGAGACAGAGAGAAAGAGAGATAGTCAAGTATTTATGCCAGTTCAATGCACTTACTCGAAGGATTTGCAACAGAAAGTGTAAGGCAAGTCTCTACCTATGTATACTTATAAGTAACTGCTGGCGAATACGTTTACTTAAGTCTGTTTACCTGCCTACCTGATTCTTGCCTCAAATGCGTTAATTAAGAGGCCGCAGGTGTGTACGTTTAATTAATCAAATCTGTTTACCTGACTCAAACACATTTAATTGATGCTTAACTAACTATTAACAGACTACAATACACTACTGTTAACAGACTACAATACACTACTGTTAACAGACTACAATACACTACTGTTAACACACTACAATACACTACTGTTAACACACTACAATACACTACTGTTAACACACTACAATACACTACTGTTAACACACTACAATACACTACTGTTAACACACTACAATACACTACTGTTAACACACTACAATACACTACTGTTAACACACTACAATACACTACTGTTAACAGACTACAATACACTACTGTTAACACACTACAATACACTACTGTTAACACACTACAATACACTACTGTTAACACACTACAATACACTACTGTTAACACACTACAATACACTACTGTTAACACACTACAATACACTACTGTTAACACACTACAATACACTACTGTTAACACACTACAATACACTACTGTTAACACACTACAATACACTACTGTTAACAGACTACAATACACTACTGTTAACAGACTACAATACACTACTGTTAACAGACTACAATACACTACTGTTAACAGACTACAATACACTACTGTTAACACACTACAATACACTACTGTTAACACACTACAATACACTACTCTTGTACACAATAGTTAGAGGAGTTACGCCACTCCTGCAGGTGTTAGGCTCGCTGCTGAGGGAGTGACCTACACCTTTTCCTGGAGGAGTAGCCTGACGAAGAAGCTGCCACGTCAGCAGACACCGCTCTCCAGCCCCCTCCATTATTTACGGAGGGAGGGATGGAGGGAGTGTTGGAGGGAGGGAGTGTTGGAGGGAGGGAGAGAGGGAAAGAGGGAGGGAAGGGGTGTAGGAGGGATGGTAGAGGAATGAAGAGAAGGGGGGTGGAGGGAGGGGAGGGGGATGTAGGATGGAGGGCAGAGGGAGGGAGTGGGTGTAGGAGGGAGGGAGGGAGGGAGGGAAGGTGAGGGAGGCTACGAGACTTGCAGATAGACACACACTCTAGATTTGCAAACACACACTTAAGTCATACAGACACACACTCAAGACATATACACACACACTTAAGTCATACAGACACACACAAGACATACAGAGACACACTTAAAACAGACAGACGCACTTTAGACTTAAAACTCACACCACAGTTGCCTGAAACCGTCTAGGAAGGAAGGAAGGAAGGAAGGAAGGACTCAGTAAAAACACCACAATAAAAGCACTAGTGAATCCAGTTGTCTCCTGAGTGCCATAGATCTTTGAGGTAACGTAGTGTACAAGTCATAGTGGAGATGGCAAATACTCAATAAGTCGTCCCCCCCCACATACAAATATACAACGTTTGATTATTTAAGCTTTAAATATTTATAAGCTTGCTGTAGGATGTCTGTCTACTACATAAGGATACAGCTGATGTATCCTGAGTATCCTGTATCCATTATACTATACAGAAGACTCTATTGTATGTATCGTAAGTTAGATAACTCGATTACTATGTATTTACCTTAACTTTCATCTCAGGTAGTTTTAAGACGGTAAGATGTGATCGTTAATTGTCTCAGGTGTTTAATAGTTACATAAAACGTAATTTGTGTTTTGGATTTGTTAGGAAATGAGTAAAAAAAAGGGGGTTAATTAATGTAGGTGTTTGTGGGTTATGATACGCATGTCAGGTTAGGGTGTCAGGGGGTGGGTTCAGTTGGGGTGTCAGGGGGTGGGTTCAGTTGGGGTGTCAGGGGGTGGGTTCAGTTGGGGTGTCAGGGGTGGGTTCAGTTGGGGTGTCAGGGGGTGGGTTCAGTTGGGGTGTCAGGGGGTGGGTTCAGTTGGGGTGTCAGGGGGTGGGCTCTGTTGGGGTGTCAGGGGGTGGGCTCTGTTGGGGTGTCAGGGGGTGGGTTCTGTTGGGGTGTCAGGGGGTGGGCTCTGTTGGGGTGTCAGGGGGTGGGTTCAGTTGGGGTGTCAGGGGGTGGGCTCTGTTGGGGTGTCAGGGGGTGGGCTCTGTTGGGGTGTCAGGGGGTGGGCTCTGTTGGGGTGTCAGGGGGTGGGCTCTGTTGGGGTGTCAGGGGGTGGGCTCTGTTGGGGTGTCAGGGGGTGGGTTCAGTTGGGGTGTCAGGGGGTGGGCTCTGTTGGGGTGTCAGGGGGTGGGCTCTGAGGGGGTGGGCTCTGTTGGGGTGTCAGGGGGTGGGCTCTGTTAGGGTGTCAGGGGGTGGGTTCAGTTGGGGTGTCAGGGGGTGGGTTCAGTTGGGGTGTCAGGGGGTGGGTTCAGTTGGGGTATCAGGGGGTGGGCTCTGTTGGGGTGTCAGGGGGTGGGCTCTGTTGGGGTGTCAGGGGGTGGGTTCAGTTGGGGTGTCAGGGGGTGGGCTCTGTTGGGGTGTCAGGGGGTGGGCTCTGTTAGAGTGTCAGGGGGTGGGTTCAGTTAGAGTGTCAGTGGGTGGGCTCTGTTGGGGTGTCAGGGGGTGGGTTAGGGTAAGGTGTCTGAACGTATGTAGCCCACCGAACCTAACCTAACCTAGCCATCCTTCTCTCCTTCCAACCCCTTCTCCTCCACCTCCACCCCCCCTCTCCGCCACACATATCTCTCCCTCTTCATCACCTCCCCCCTCTTCTCCAACACTAGCCTTCTCCCCCCCCCCCACCAAGAGTAATGGAGGACCCTCATAGAACAAGATCGTGACGCCGAATCTGCTTTCCGCCTTCGCCTATTGAGAAGCGCCTGTGGCCTGCCACCTATCATGTACTGCCTACCACCACCTGCCACCTACCACCTAACAACTACCACCAACCTCTCACCTACCATCATCTACCACTATCTATTATCTGTCACCTACCGTCACCTGCCACTTACCGCCGAACAACTACCACCTACAACCACCTCACACCTACCATCTAGCAGCTACCACCACCCACCACCTACCACCATCCACCACCATCTATCATCTCCCACCACCTACCACCATCCACCACCATCTATCATCTCCCACCACCTACCACCTACCACCATCCACCTCCATCTATCATCTCCCACCACCTACCACCTACCACCATCCACCACCATCTATCATCACCCACCACCTACCACCATCCACCACCATCTATCATCTCCCACCACCTACCACCATCCACCACCATCTATCATCTCCCACCACCTACCACCATCCACCTCCATCTATCATCTCCCACCACCTACCACCTACCACCATCCACCACCATCTATCATCTCCCACCACCTACCACCATCCACCACCACATTCTCTTTTAGTTACTATATAATTATGTTATTCATTTCTAAACTATCCTCCCAAGTCGTCCCCAATACATTAAGAGAGAGAGAGAGAGAGAGAGAGAGAGAGAGAGAGAGAGAGATGACGAAAACTCACTATCAACAAAGACCAGGTGGCAGTAAGGCCCAAGACAGCGGGGGTGGGTGGCCAGACCGTCACTACTTGTCCACGGACGACCTCTTCCACCCCCCCTTCCTCCTCCTCCTTCTCTTCCTCCTCTACTACTCCTTCTCTTCCTGTTCCTCCTTCTTCTCTTCTTCTTTACTGATACTGTTTCTTCCCCCTCTCTCTCTCTCTCTCTCTCTCTCTCTCTCTCTCTCTCTCTCTCTCTCTCTCTCCGATTCAAACTCGCTAAAGAATCTACGTTGGTAAAATTGAATAAATAATAATACAAAAATAAAAGTAGATTGTAAAGTAGAAAATAAGAATATAAAGAAGCAAAAAGAAAAATATAAAAGTAGGAAAAATAATAATAAGTAAATAAAACTAGAATAAAAAAATAATGACAAAAAAACTATCGGGACCTCCTTTACCACTATTCCATTAACGTCAGTCACCATCATCATCATCACCATCATCATCATCATCATCACCATCATCATCATCATCATCATCACCATCATCATCATCATCATCGTCATCATCATCATCATCATCATCATCATCGTCATCATCATCACCATCATCATCATCGTCATCATCATCATCATCATCATCATCATCATCGTCATCATCATCATCATCATCATCACCATCATCATCATCATCATCACCATCATCATCGTCATCGTCATCATCATCATCATCATCACCATCATCATCATCATCATCACCATCACCATCATCATCGTCATCGTCATCATCATCATCATCATCATCATCACCATCATCACCATCATCATCATCATCATCATCACCATCATCATCATCATCGTCATCGTCATCATCATCATCATCATCATCATCATCATCATCGTCATCATCATCATCATCATCATCACCATCATCATCATCATCATCACCATCATCATCATCATCGTCATCATCATCATCATCATCATCATCATCATCATCATCGTCATCGTCATCATCATCATCATCATCATCACCATCATCATCATCATCATCACCATCATCATCATCATCGTCATCGTCATCACCATCATCATCATCATCATCACCATCATCATCATCATCGTCATCGTCATCATCATCATCACCATCATCATCATCATCATTCATTAAACTTCACAACTTATTTGACTTTTGCGTACAGATGTAGACACACACACACACACACACACACACACACACACACACACACACACACACACGAGGAAGTTGCGTACATCATTAAGTCAGTCAAGGCGGATGAAGAATTCCTGCATATCATTTATTCCCTTTTACATTTAATTTTCCGCGCCCTTGGTCATGTCAGCTGACATTGGTCCACAGGCGGCGCTGACGGTGGCTGACGGTGGTGGTGGGTGATGATGGTGGAGGGTGAGGGTGGTGGGTGATGGTGGTAGTTGGTGGTTGCGGGTGATGGTGGTGGTGGTGATGGGTGATGGTGGTGATGGGTGATGGTGGTAGTTGGTGATGGTCGTGGTGGGTGATGGTAGCGGATGATGGGTGACAGTGGATGATGGTGGTAGTGGGTGATGGTGGTATGGATGAAGGTGGTGGGTTAAATCAATCAACAGGTGTATACAGGTGAGAGAGACGCCCCATTTACCTTCCAGTAAGTATGTAAATTTGTCCTCACTTAATTAATAACAAACACGTAATTATCTTGAAGGACCATTAATTACTATTTAAATCAACTCACCAATCTATTAACCAATAAGTCTATTAACCAATCATCTAACTAATCATCATAATTAAGCCATTCATTAACTAATAGTCTAATCAGCCTATTATCTGACTAGCCAATCACCTAACCAGCCAATTACCTATTTCATTATCTAATCAACAAATCAATTACCTCACTAATTATCTAATCAACCAATCCCCCACGACCACTTGAACCTATCCACACTATGGTTCTTGGCTGAAGGGGTGACCACAAACTCCTTCAGAAGTTATTACCACGAGTTCGACCGCCTCCTCCTCCTCCTCCAGTAGTACAGTAGTTGGTGACGTAGAACTAATTACGAATATTTCTGGAACTTTGAATTGCGATTTATTGATGTGTGGGGGGAGGGGTGTTGTGTGTGGGGGGGGTGGTGTTGTGTGGGGGGTGTTGTATGTGGGGGGTGTTGTGTGTGGGGTGGGGGGTGGGGGGTGGTGTGTGTGGGGTGGTGTGTGTGGGGTGGTGTGTGTGGGGTGGTGTGTGTGGGGTGGTGTGTGTGGGGGGTGTGTGTGGGGGGGGTGTGTGTGTGGGGGTGGTGTGTGTGTGGGGGGGGGTGTGTGTGGGGGGTGTTGTGTGTGGGGTGGTGTGTGTGGGGTGGTGTGTGTGGGGGGGTGTGTGTGTGGGGGGTGTGTGTGCGTAGGGGTGGTGTGTGTGTGGGGGTGTGTGTGTGGGGGTGTCGTGTGTGGGCTGGTGTTGTGTGTGGGGGGTGGTGTGTGTGTGGGGGTGGTGTATGTGTGGGGGTGGTGTGTGTGTGGGGGTGGTGTGTGTGGGGGGTGTTGTGTGTGGGGGGTGTTGTGTGTGGGGGGTGTTGTGTGTGTGGGGGTGGTGTGTGTGGGGGTTGTTGTGTGGGGGGTGTTGTGTGTGGGGGTGTTGTGTGTGGGGTGTGTTGTGTGTGGGGTGGTGTGTGTGTGGGGGGGTGTTGTGTGTGGGGGGTGTTCTGTGTGTGTGTGTGTGTGTGTGTGTGTACTATTGTATTTATACCTGCTTTCATGTATGTATGAACCCATAAAGGCTGAGCATACACGAGCTAATGTATGTATGTATGTATGTGTGAATGTATGTATGTATGTATGTAAGTATGTATATACACTAAAAATACCCCCCCCCCCCCCTCTGCCACTAATGACGCTTCTTGACCAATAAGAGACGCAGATACAAAATCAATAGTGTTATTAGCCACCCCTCTTGAGCGTCGCGGAACCTGATTGGTTGAGAGGCCTGATGACGTAATGCGGAAGTGGCCTCTCATTAGTCAGTACTACAAAGCTCTCCATAACGCAGTGCTTACGTAGTTATTGGTAGTTTTGGGGTTTTATTTTTAGTGTTTGTGAAAATTATTAGTAAAGTAAGGCTTATAATATATTGTCATTATTATTATTATTATTATTATTATTATTATTATTATTATTATTGTTATTATTATTAACACAATTATAATCATCGTCTTATCATTATAGCAGTTGTTCACATTATTATCATTCTTATTACTATCATTAATCATCATCTTTATCATCACTTCCACCATTACCAACTATCTTGACAAATGATGACGTCATCTACCAACAGGTTGACCCAACTAGCAATTTCCTACCTGTCCAAAAATTTCCCCACGACGAGAGGAGGAAAAAAATAAAAAATAAAAAATTCGTAATGGGCTAAATTTTTATGGAATTTTTTATCGATGTTTTTTTTTTATCTCACACCCGAACGAAAAATTTTATGTCGGGCTATTAAATATTTTTTATGCATAAATTAAGTGCAAAAAGAAAGATGGAAAACTTCTGAAGAAATTGAATTATTATTTTGATAAGTGATCTAACGTGCTCCCCCCCCCCTCCCCTTCCTCCTCCTCTTCTCCCTCCCACTCATCTCCCTCTTGCTTCACCCCCCCTCCCCCCTCACCTCCCTCCTTCATCCCTCATCCACCTTTCCTCCTTCCTCCCCCATCCTCCCCCCTCCCCTTCACCTCCCTCTCCTTCACCTCCCTGCTCCTCCTCTTCTTCCTCCCCCCCCCTCCTCTTGACCTCCCTCCCCTTCCCTTCCCCATCACCTCCCTCCTCCTTCCCCCTCCCTTCACCTCCATCCTCCGGCCCCCTCCCCTCATCTCCCTTCTCTCATCCCCCCCTTCCCTTTCCAGATGTGAGCGTAGGTGTGGACAATGGAATTTATGAATAGAAGTAAGAGAAAGAATGTAAAATAAAGACGGGAGATAATTTGCATAATCTTTAAGAGGATTTTGAAATTAGGAATAGAGAAGAGAAACGATAAAAAAAAAGGATTGCAATTTGGAAGACATGGGAATTGTATGAAAGGAGAGAGAGAGAGAGAGAGAGAGAGAGAGAGAGAGAGAGAGAGGAGACATATGATAAAACAAGACTTGAGAAATATGACGTTTAACTCTCACTAACACATCATAGTCGTGTAACTCAACAAATCTCTCGTCACTCAACAAACACACCAGTAAATTGGTATGAGTATCGTTGTATTATACCTCGACCAAAACCCCACACAGTGTATGGTAGGGAAGATTGAGGTTAATTTATGAGAAGCTTCCATCTCCTGCTGCATCTGGTGGGTCCTTCTCAACTCAGGAGCAACCAAGTGAAGCAGTCACGTCAGGAAGTCGAAATGGTCCTCCCTACCTTACCTTACCCTGCCCTACCCAACCCTACCTTACCTAACCCAACCCTACCTTACCTTACCCCACCCTGCCATACCTTACCTTACTTAACTCTACCCTACTCTACCCTACCTAACCCAATCTTACCCTACCCTACCCTACCCTACCTTACCTTACCTTACCCTACCCTACATTACCCTACCCTACCCTACCCTACCCTACCTTACCTTACCCTACCCTGCCATACCTTACCTTACTTAACTCTACCCTACTCTACCCTACCTAACCCAATCTTACCCTACCCTACCCTCCCTCAAGTGGTGTGTTGGGGGGGGGGGGGTGGGAGGCGGTGTCAAGGGAGTGCCAATACGTACCAGGTAAGCCATCAAACTCTTGTAAAGGTGCCAAATGGATTCGAAGACGATGCCAAAAGACTGTAAAGGATACCAGAGCAATGCCTTGTCTTTTTTTCTGAGGGATGAGGTGCCTAAAGAGTACTACCAAGAAACTCTAAGAGGTACCACAAAATGCTAAGAACGAGGGTATTGTCAAGAAGTGTCAAACTGGTGCTATACGAACGAATAGGGTCAGGTCGAGAAGTCTATATGGCCCTCCCACTCACTACCACCCACTCCCACCCTCTACCACCCCCCTCCCACCCGCTACCACCCCTCTCCCATCTCTCTCCCACCCTCCTTCCGTCTCTCTCCCACCCACCTCCCCTTCCCTACGTGTACCAGGTGGTTTTTAAAAAGTAAAAGGTTGAAGAGGGGAAGAGAGGAATGCTGTCAGTTAAGCCCGCGGACGCCTGTGTAGGTTGACAGTAGGACAATAGTGACCATCGATTGTCCTGTGATTGTCTCCATTGTTTAGGAGAGCAGCCTCAGGCCAGCATAATCTACAGCCCACCCAGGAGGTCGCCCAGATGTTCAACAGGCGTTCAGGCGGCGTCCAACAAGAGGAGAGAAATAAATACGACAGAGAAATACAAACACAGACAGATAGACGGAGACAGATAGAGGGTAAACAGAGGGCATTCAACCAGGGATGAGCTTTCGACAAATGTTCTCAGGATGGATCAACAATAGGCAGGAAAACGTTCAATCGGTGTTCAACGAGGGGGCTCCGATCCACACAAGCGTTTAGAGAGTATTTAACGAGGAAAGAAGGCCGTGCATATAAAGTTTAAAGCGTGTTCATGGGTTGTTCAATGAGACTAAAGCGTTCAACGAGGGGGAAGACGACGAATAAATCCTCAAAGTAATGAATGAGAGTCATGAGTGTTCACGTAATGTTTAACAAAAGTTCACAGAGAGTTAAACGAAAAGAGAGTGAGAAAAAGAGAGATTTGCAAATAAAAGGAATTAACTAAGAAAAAGACAGACAGACAGACAGTGTGTGTGTGTGTGTGCGTGCGTGCACCTATGTATGTGTGTGTGTGTGTGTACAATCGTCACAGGAAGTGGGCCATTCACCGAATTTCAAGCTTCAGGTCCCACACACGCCTCTGATCCAAGGAGACGCTCACAAAGCACAAGGAGATCCTGATTATCTCTCTCTCTCTCTCTCTCTCTCTCTCTCTCTCTCTCTCTCTCTCTCTCTCTCTCTCTCTCTCTCTCTCTCTAAGGTCACCGTCTGCCTGTCTGTCTGTTTGTCTGATTCCCTCTCTCTCCCCCTCTGTAAGCTCACTCTCTCTCTGTATCTCCCACTCTCTCTCTCTCTCCCCAATTATTTTCCATACCCACCCCTATCTCTCACGTTTCTTTCCCCTCCCTCCCTTCCCTCCCTCCTACTTCTCCCCTTCTCTCACACCATCCTTACCTTCCTCATTCCCTATCTACCTACCTACCTCCATCCCTTCCTCTCACACACCCAGCCAAGACCATTTTCTCAAACGACTTCTATCACTCTCTCCTTCCTTCCTTCCTTCCTTCCTTCCTTTCTTCCTTCCTTCCTTCCTTCCCTCCCTCCATTCCCCTTCACTCCCCACCTACCCAGCCAGAACCCCTTTCTCACCTTCCTTCCATCCTTCTCTTCCCCCCCCCCCTCTCTCCTTGCCACCCTCCCTCCACTCTGACCCACATAGCCAGCACCCGTTTCCCACCCTTCTCCCCCTCCCCTCCACCCCCCCTCCTCCACCCCCCCCCCCATCCAGGAAGCAGCAAATGGGAGCCACTAGACCGTCGAAACTCTGTGAAAGTCTCGGAGGATTAGAGAAACTCCAGGAGGCAAGTAATGGTCCCTGTATGACCTTGGGGCCCTGAGAGACAATGGCCCAGGTGATAAAAGGTAACTGACCATCTAATTACAGGTGCTGATAAGTTTCCTGCCGGTGTTGTTACGTTTATTTTGTTCTTTAAAAGTTTACAAGTTTGATGAAGGTGAGTTTTAAAGGTTTATCGATTATATAGGTGAAAGGAGAAATGTTCAGTATGATATAGGTAATGTTTATTATTTTTTAGGTGTTATTTAAACATTTAACATGGTGAGTTTAACGAATTCTTTCTAAAGGTAATTAACAGTCTAAATTCAAAACGTTTACAGTTTAATTAAAGGTAATCTAACACCTGCAATATGTATAATCTGATGAAAGTATGAAAACTGATACATTATACTGTAAAAAAAAACTAAATAAATATAAATACATATAATTCTACGGCCATCACTACCCACGTTTCACTTACTCGCCCATATGTTTCACTCACTCGCCAATATGATTCACTCACTCACTCGCCCATATGTTTCACTCCACCATCAATCTGTCTTTAGGTATAACTTACACCTAACCTTTGACCTCTCTTATAATAGGGAGGGGACCCGGGGAGTACAAGAGACAGGGAGTAGAGGAGACGGGAAGTAGAGGAGATGGGAAGTAGATGAGATGGGGAGTAGAGGAGACGGGGAGTAGAGGACCCAGGAAGGAGAGGACCCGGAGGAGAAGAGGACCCAGGGGAGGAGAACACCCGGGGAGGAGAGGACCCCGGGGAGGAGACGAAACCTGTTTATCCTCCAAACACCATAGTGGGGAGTTAACTTTTCATTAATGACCCTGTGATGGGGAGGTGAGAGAGAGACCCCACTCATCTCCCTCTCACCCCACGTACTCTCTTCTCCCTCTCCTCCCACTCACTCTATTCCTTTTCTTTATCTCTATTTCTCTTATCTCCTTCATTGTCTACTTCATATCTCTCTCTTTATCCATCTATTTTTCTCTGTCTCTTTCTTCCTTTTTCTCTATCTCTCACCCCCTCTCTCTCTATCTCTCACCCCCTCTCTCTCTCTCTCTCTCTCTCTCTCTCTCTCTCTCTCTCTCTCTCTCCCATCACACGGTTTCTTCACCACACAATTTCCCCCACGAGTCAGCCTTCCTAGTAGCGCCCCGTCACATTACCCCCCACACCAGATGGTTCACTCTATTGTTAGTGTGTGTGTGTGTGTGTGTGTAGATTCAAGGGAATAACTGAACGTGTGTTATTCCAAATCTGTCGTCAATTGGCCCCAGCTGGCACACACACACACACACACACACACACACACACACACACACACACACTACGAATGTCGGCAAAAGATTGGGTGCTGAGCTGCCGTCACCTGGTGCCAAGAGTGACGAGCTGGTGATGAAGGTATTGGTGGTGGTGAGGTGAGGTGGTGAGGGTAGTAGGAGGGGTGGTGGTGGTGGTGGTGGTGGTGGTGGTGGTGGATGATGATGATGATGATGATGATGAGGATAGAAGCGATGGTGGTGATGAGGTGAGTTAGTGTGGTGATGATAAAGACGACAGTTGTGGTAGTGATGATAAGGGTAGTGATGGTGGTAATGATGATGATAAGGTTAATTGTGGTAGAAATAATGGTGATGAGGGTAGTGGAGGTGGTGATGATGCCAGTGGTGGTAGTGGTGGTGATGGTGGTGATAATAACCCCACACCACTACCACCACCAACGACAACTAAACACCCTTCAATATGACACCACAACACACCACACCACACCACAAACACCGAGGTAATACGCCCCCCCCCTCCCTCCCCTACCCTCCCCCAGTTGTTTATCTTGACTTGCCGCTCGCTCTGTTTACTCGAGGTTCCGGGTTCGAGGGCGCCACGAGCATTGTTCCCCGGATGTATACATAATGATCAGAGAGGATTTTTTTTTTTTAGTTATCGTTCTGATGACGTGTTGAAGGTCACCCAATTAGGGAAGAACAAGAACAACAAGAACAATAACAATCCAACAGGCATACAGAAACAAGCAAATTTACACTTCAAGTTCAGTGTACATAGAAGCAGAAGTACAAGTCATCGTACCTTACCTAGTTACATCATTTCGTAAACATGAAACAAAAAAAAACAAAACATAACATCTGTCAAAAATACCCAGGGTGGTAAGTCGAAAAATAAATAGATCTTTTCACTACCTACGAAACCAACACATCAAAACGGCTGAGTTAATTTCCATCTGTAACATACCAACACCACCATGAGCCAATCATTATCTCCCACGCGCCGAGTGCAATGACGTCAGTGATCGTTCATTGGTTTTCCTGGGTGGTATTGTAAACCAATCACCGTGCTGGTTTAAGATCCGGGAGCATATGCCATGACTGCTGATTTGGTGTTCGTTCATTGCTATAGGCCAATCAGCGAGTAGTCTGCGGTTAGTTCGTGACGTCATTAGGTTTCGTAGGGAAACAGACGATAAAATTGAGACAGAAAATGGAAAAGAAACATAAATAAATATTAAAAATAAACATTCTTTTCGTAAAAATTGGAATGTTAGGTTTATTCCTCCTTATTCTTCCATCTCTTCCCTATCCCCATCCCTCCCTCACCCTACCCCCCCCCCCTCCAAAAAAAAAAAAATACGAAGCAAAACAGCTCATTTCCCAGGCTACAAGTCGCCCCTAATTATACGTATCTACAAATTTCTTCACACCGACTGACATTCAACATTCTCTCTCTCTCTCTCTCTCTCTCTCTCTCTCTCTCTCTCTCTCTCTCTCTCTCTCTCTCTCTCAATTGACGAAAAAAGTAAATGTTGGAGAAAACTTTATAACTTTTTAAAAATTTGTGTCAAGTCACTTTGTTGATGTTTTGTGATTACACACACACACACACACACACACACACACACACACACACACACACACATACACAAATTTAATATTCCAAAAACCTATAATGGAAGATAACGTCAGAATCAATTCAATCTTCTCACCTTCTTTCCCTCCCTCCTTCCTCCCTTTTCATTTCACCCCTCACTCTTCCCTATCTTCCTCCCTTCCATTCCCTCCTACCCTCCTTTCCTTTATTTCTCTCTCATCCCGATATTCATCTGCCCCTCTTTCCTTCTTTCCTTCCTTCCCCTTTCCCTTCCTTTTCTATCCCCCTCCCTCCCTTTATCCTTTCTTTCTCCCTCCGTCCTACCCCTCCCATCCCAATCTGCACATCCCCTACCCTTTCCTTCCCTCTGTCCCTCCTACCCCTCCCTTCCCCTCCCTCCAACCCTTTATTTCCTTCCTTACTTCCCTCACCTTACCCCTTCCTTCCCAACCTTCCCTATACCCCCTCCTTTCCCTCCTTACCTCCCTCTCTGTCCCTCCTTCCCTCCCTCGTAAACATGACGGGTCCGCTGGCGTGGTGTCAACAAGGGCTGGCTGCTGGGTTGAAGCTGTTTATTACCACATATAATGGTCGTCTAGCTAAATGTATCTCTCCCTCACACCTCACCTGCCGCTATCACTACCCTCACCGTCACAGCAATACCCCCATACACAGGGTCACGTACACAACACAACACAACACCGCCACAGCAACACCCCCACCCCCCCCCCACACACACACATAGGGTCACGTTCAGTACACAGAATGGATAATGACCTTGGCCAGGTAATCTCTGTGTCATCAAGTCACTGCTCCACACGATCAGTACACATCTTAAGTAGGTATGGGTTTGGCACACGTCTACTTTACACCTGTGTGAGTTACCTAAAGGGATAGATAACTCTGTAGGCACTATATAATCACTTAAACTGTTGTGTTGTGTTGTGTTGTGTTGTGCTGTGCTGTGTTGTGCTGTGCTGTGTTGTGCTGTGCTGTGTTGTGTTGTGTTGTTTTCGTCTGTTGTGTTATATTGTGGTAAACTATTGTGATAATCTTTTGTGTTACTGTTTTGTTGTGTTGTGTTGTGTTGTGTTGTGTTGTGCTGTGCTGTGTTGTGTTGTGCTGTGCTGTGTTGTGCTGTGCTGTGTTGTGTTGTGTTGTGTTGCGTTGTGCTGTGTTGTGCTGTGTTGTGTTGTGTTGTGTTGTGTTGTTTTCGTCTGTTGTGTTATATTGTGGTAAACTATTGTGTTAATCTTTTGTGTTACTGTTTTGTTGTGTTGTGCTAAATTGCTTGTATTGCGTAGTTGACCCCGGTGTATGAAGTCCCCTAGGTGTTGTGTTGTGTTGTGTTACTAGCTTATTTCCTATCATTTGTGTTAGTCAGTGTATACATAAAAATACACAAATAAATCACATTATTCCTACGTCTGGCAGTCCTTCCTTCCCTCTGATGACGTCACGGCCAGTCTCAACCAATTGCCTGGCTGTTTTTACGGACATTTATATCATTCAATTAAAACGTGAAAAAAATAGCACCGTGTTAGGTTATATATATTTTTTTTTTTTTTGAGGGGCTGAAAATGCCTTATCAAACCCAGACCTGGAAGCCGCGGGTGTCACTTAGCAAAACATTAATTAAAAAGGTTAAATGAAAAGATAAATTTGACAGGAATGATAAGCTGCGTTAGTTGATATTTATGTTATTATGTTATTAATGCGTTTCAACAACTCAGGTCTTTAAGTCATCGTAATTGAGGGGGTTATTATCGTACTCAACGGAATATAATCGTACTCAAGGGAATATCATCGTACTCAACGGAATATCATCGTACTCAATGGAATATCATCGTACTCAATGGAATATCATCGTACTCAACGGAATATAATCGTACTCAAGGGAATATCATCGTACTCAACGGAATATAATCGTACTCAAGGGAATATCATCGTACTCAACGGAATATAATCGTACTCAAGGGAACATAATCGTACTCAAGGGAATAATCACACTAATCCACCAACAATAAAATAATGACGTGAGACATAACTCCTTCCCCCCTCCCTTCTACCCCTACCATCCCAATCTGCACATCTCCTAGCCATCCTTACCAACCCCCTACCCTTTCTTTCCCTCCTACCCCTCCCTTTCTTCCCTATCCCCCTACCCAATTGTAATAAGCTGCGTTAGTGGGGATAACTTGACACCAGTGGACCAGACTTGATGTGAGAAAGACCGTGTCGGAGATATTTTAATTTACCTTCAACCAGAATTTCTACAGCGACGGAAATATGAAATAATTTTAGCATATCTCAGTTTCGTGACCTCGCTCGATTAATTAACTCTAACACAGGTCAAGTTAATGTTGTTTCAGGTTAGATTAGGTTAGGTTAGGTTTATTTACGTCACAGCCAATGTAAGTTTTCTCTTTGAGGGTTCAATTGATTACAAAAATACTGAAAATAAGAAAAATAAGCGAGAAAACTAAAATATGCGACAAAATAAACAAAATCTTTATATAAACGTAAGATAAAATTCGGTTACATAATTGAGTCTAGGAAAGTGTCTCCAGAAGTACTTAACTCTCGAGTCAATAGTCAGGGGTTGCGTTCATGGAGCTGACAGACGCAGGAGAACACGACAACAAGTCACAAAGAAATGTAATTACGCCACATCACACACACACACACACACACACACACACACACACACACACACGTACACACAACCGTACACATACACACAACCGTACACACACACACACACAACGTAATCAAAGATAATAACACAATTACAGTCATACACGTACGTACCTCCGGCCCGCCCTTAAAATACGTCAGTCATTACAGAGAAAATACTTAATGTTATCAAGTACAGGACTTATACACCACTTAACACTATAGTAGTGCTGGTGGTAATATAACGGGGGTGATATATGATATGTTAGCGAGTATAATATATGCCTCAGTTCCAATTATCCGAAGCTACAGGAGGAGAAATATATCAAGGGGTTTGGTTATATGAAATTGAGTATACTTTCAGAGTTATATCAAAGCTCTTGGGATTGTGAGGTCAGAGGGTATGCGCTGACATATTAAACATATCCAAATACTCATATGAATAATAAACCCTTTGATGTGGATATACGAATAAGAGTATACTTCTCAGGTATAACAGAACCTAGAGTATATTTTCCCAGATATCTAAAAAACCACTTAGAAAACTATAAATAAAAATGACATACTCTCAACACCAATCAAATATAACTGATAAGATAAGACATAAGTATAACCGTGGATATACTCAGTAAAATATACTTTTGGATATAACATAACCCTAGAGTGTATATATATAAAGTGAACTTAATGATGGGACTTGGCAAAAGGTAAATAAACAGTGGGTGAAGTAATAAGCTTCCTCACACCTTAGGTCAACACACACACACACACACACACACACACACACACACACACACACACACAACACACACACACACACACACACACACACACACATACACACACACACACACACACACACACAACACACACACACACACACACACACACACACATACACACACACACACACACACACACACACATACACACACACACACACACACACACACACACACACACAACACACACACACACACACACACACAACACACACACACACACACACATACACACACACACACACACACACACACACCCACACACACACACACAACACACACACACACAACACACACACACACACACACACACACACACACACATACCTTGACACTCTGTACAGGTAAATAAGTCGTATTCTGCCGCTGTTTTTTTGGTCTCTGATGTCTGTCTGTGTTTTTGTTTCTGTCTTTGTCTGTCTTTGTATCTGGCATTCTGTCTGTCTGTCTGTCTGTTCATTAGTGTCTATCTGTCTATCAGTGTCTGTTTGTCTATTTGTGTCTATCTGTCTTTTTCCCTGTCTGTCTTTGTTTCTGTCTGTCTATGGCACTGTATGTTTGTCTGTGGATGTCTGTATCAGTCTGTATTTGTCTGTCTAGGTTACTGTCTCTGCCTGTCTTTATGGAGCTGTTCCTGCTCTCTCTCTCTCTCTCTCTCTCTCTCTCTCTCTCAAGCCTGACGTAAGGTTAACAAATTATCCACAGTTATTTCCCAAGATGTATGTATGTATGTATGTATGAATCAGGAAAAAATGGAAGTGTGTGTGTGTGTGTGTGTGTGTGTGTGTGTGTGTGTGTGTGTGTGTGTGTGTGTATGTGTGTGTGTGTGTGTGTGTGTGTGTGTGTGTCGGGACCGCCTCCTCATTTACATATCAAAAAGGAGTTAATTCTTTTGATATCAACAATGGTCGTTTTAGTCTTTAATTATCATCGTTATGTATGTAAAGTGTGGCATGTTATTATTGTGATTATTAATAGTAGTAGTAGTAGTCGTCGTCGTCGTCGTAGTAGTAGTAGTAGTAGTAGTAGTAGTTGTATAATTACTACGAATACCATTATTATTTCATATATTTACCGTTAATATTTACCGGTAACATCAACACAAATATTACCCATATCAAGTCAACACACACTCCTAACACATAAAGTAAACATTGATAGTAAACACTGACACTAAACACACATCACTAAAAAACAAATTAACATCACCAAGACCTTAATTTAACAGCAACATAAACATCCATCTCGTTTTCTTTTAAGCCTCAAGGGAACACTTTAGTATTCGTTTTCTTCTTTTTTTAGAGGGGTGACTTAATTAAAGGTAGAGGTTTTTGAGTCATCGCCAGCACCAGCAATTATGAGTCTCCCTGAGCTATATGACGTGTGTGTGTGTGTGTGTGTGTGTGTGTGTGTGTGTGTGTGTGTGTGTGTGGATTAATTGCTACGTCAACGTATACCTGATTGAGTCTGGTCACGATGGGGTGGGGCCGGGGAGGGAGGGTGGGCAGGGCGGGGCGGGGGACGGAGAAGTGGGTTGGGAGGGTTTGTGTGTAGGTGAGTGGGTAGAGTGGGTTAAGTGAGGACAGCCACACCCTATCCCTCCCACACCCCACCCTTCCTCCCACAAAGGCTTCCCTCCCAGTAATCTGCCCACTAACGTGAATTATTCCCTCAATATGTCAGGGGTTCCTTGAGACTCCACCCACGATCAAAGTCCTTCAGTGACGTCACCCTCACCCAAAACCCTGAGGCCTGTGATTGGTTCTCGATACAGCATAGAAAAAAATATTACTTTTCTGCTAAGACGCTGCTTTCATAGGCCAAAAATCCCCCCCTTCCCTCCTCCCTTTCCCCTCTCTTCCCCTTTCCCCTCGCCTCCCCCCATCCTCACTACCCAAACCCTGCTGTTACGTGTTCGTTAATTACAATCAAAATATAAATAACATATCAAAAAGTACTTTAATGTCCACTCAGTCAAAAAAAGTATCTATATATATATGAGGTACAATGAATTTCAGAATGAACACTGTGACTCCTGTTGTCTCGGTAGAGTTGTCAAAATCCTTTCGTCCATTGTGTCATATTGTCTAACAGCAAATAGTGAAATTACGTTTTAATTGTGTGTATTTTTAGTAATTACACAAATATATACAAAAATATGTGTGTGTGTGTGTGTGTGTGTGTGTGTGTGTGTGTGTGTGTGTGTGTGTGTGTGTGTAGTCGATAATTACAGTGTTAATATGCTGGTTCTAGTCTCAGTGTAATGTTATGGTGACACGTCATAGAATAGATGGTGTAAAGGGTAAATTGTAATTTAGCTTTTGTGTACTTTTTCTCCATTAAGCTAACAATAACTATTTTCCCCATTAATCTAACAATAATTAATTTCCCCATTAACTATAACACTCGTACAGCAGTCCATTTTCCACAAACATTCAATTATTTTCACTATATAATAAAAAAGCTTTCTCACGTCTCCTACCCCCGAAAATAATAATAATAAAACAATAATAACAACAACAATACTACTACTACTACTACTACTACTACTACTAATAATAATAATAATAATAATAATAATAATATAACCAGTACCCACCTCGCCCCAGTTACCCATGGTGGTCGACCCGTCTAATATTACCAGACCTCTTAAGTTACAGCTACCGAGTCCCCCAAACTTTATACTTCTCCGCCATATGATTAGTATCGTTGGTTCCTCTGCGATTAGAAGGTATCCGGCTTTTGTGATTTGTTGGGGGTTACGGGTACCCTATCTGGCTTTTTTTTTAGATTCGGTGGATTATAAGGGATTACTTTGGTATATCTGACATTTATTTAGATTCATTGGATTACAGTGGTTCACTATATCTGGCTTTTAGATTCCATAAGTTCAAGAAGATTAAAGCATCCGGTATCTGTGAGATTCTTGGGTCTTCAAATATCCGGCGTATAGTTCCGGCATGCTCGAAGACATTTCAACTCCAGGAACTTCAGAAAATCTATCAGAAATCATCTCAATCAACCAATGGGAACTCACTTTACACCAGTAATTGATAGACTAAAGGATATGATAGGCTGAAGGAAGACAGTGTAATAGAAAGAAAGTTCAAAACTCTCTGGCAGTAGACAATTATTTTTCCAGAAATTTGAGGCATCAGAATTTAATAAGCTGTCTTGAGATGCCGAGGTGAGTACGTAGTTTTGTTCCAGAATGACTGCAACTCTACGTAAGGCTTTGTACAGCACCAAAAGTACTGGCTGCCTTAGATAAGAATACTCCCAAGACGCATTAAGGCTGCAAGGGCAGATAAGTTTCCGATGTAATGGAATTTTACTCAATGTGGCGACGATTCCTGAAACACTGGAGACCTTATTAAACAAATTAAGAGAAAAAAAGTAGATTGAAACCCCTTTAAACTTTCTTTCTAAATTACTAAACTTTAATTGGGTTCTCTAATTTTTTCATACTTTTATCGCTTGGCTTCTTCTTATCGCCAGTGGCTCAAATGTTAGCCTTCAGGTCGTTGTAAGGTCGTACAATAACAGCATATAAGACTGCAAGAGGAGA
>CAUDMG010002277.1:457500-462500 GCA_958450375.1 Homarus gammarus | reverse complement strand
TAAAAGGAAATTATCTTAATGTGCTTTTGGGAATTCGTAGTAGTGGTGTTCAAGATGTGGAGTTTCTCGTAAATCTTAAGTTACTGCAGGGGGAATATTCTTGGACGGTGTATTATGAAATTGTAGTTCTTAGTTTTATTTTTCTTCAGAGGTTTGTGTGTTTTATTTCCTCATAACTGCAGACGGAAGATCCCAAACTGCTTGAATTAAATAAAAATACAATAAACAAAAATTTAGCATAAGAATAACATAGAAATTACACCAAAACATCACCTTAACTATTAACATTTACTTGTCACTAGTTAGGAGACATAATCAACTCAGGGTATAAATGTGAATCCGAAACCTGGTACCGTGAGGATTCAAAACATCCACCTAGACGAACCTTTAAGAATCTGAAACCGGGGCACTCTGGGTAAGGGAACGAGAACAATGTAACGGAGAGTCAACACAGTGGAAGATGTTTCCTCACCCCCCCCCCCCCCCCCCCGGAGGAGTGGCCACACAGGTAGACAAGAGAAGTGAGGGAGGAGGGAAGGAAGGAGGCCACGTGAGGGAGGGGGGGGGGAGGGGGAGGAGAGACTGAGAGAAAGGAAGGGGGGGGGGGGGGGAGATGACACTTGTGGTCACATATCGATCGATCGTCTTCATCCCGAACACCGAAGTGGAGGATTGTGGTGCTGTTGCCGAGTGTTACTCTGTTCCGACAGTTGGATGACAGACAGACAGATAGACAGACAGACAGACAGACAGACACGAAGAAAGTACCGAAACACTAATTCATCACAGTGTGTATAGTGTACTTTACGTGGACCGTTGTGATCACCGATGCCCTGACTGACTCCTGTCTCATCTTACCTGACCTGAATCCGTCCAAGTTGAACTACCGGAGTTGTCTCAATTGATTGAACCATTTCCTCCCAATTTGACCACAGACTCTTCTCTGCTGACCCACACTCAACCCCGAGCTAAGCTGACATGACCCGAACACTTCTATGACCTTTCGTACGCATATGACATGACCGAAAAACAGTGTGAATTGACTCGAACATTTCTATTGTATTTCGAACACATCTGAAATGATCTGTGGACTTTTAAACAGCCTCAAACTCATGTAAAGTAATTCGAACGCATTTGAGCTGAAATTAAACACAAGCACACCGACCCGAACGTTTCTGAATTGCCTTACATAATCTAAAGCTGACTTGATCATCTCTGAACTGACCATATCTGAACAATTCCAAGCAATCCTGAAGAAATTTAAATACATTCTAACTTTCATCGTACTCATAAAACGTAATATATGACTCAGATAAACTTGAACTGACTCACACACACACACATCAGAAGTCTCACAAACGCACTACGATTGACTCACACAGAACAGAACTGACTTAAGACACACCAAAACGGACTTAATACGCATAAGAAATCATTCATACATGCCAAGACTCACTCAAACACGCCAAGATTCACCCAAACACGCCAAGACTAACTCAAACACGCCAACTCATTCAGAACACTCCGAGATTAACTCAAACACGCCAACACTGGCTCAAAACACGCCAAGACTAACTCAAACACGCCAACAATGACTCAAAACACGCCAAGACTAACTCAAACACTGGCAAAACCAATGACGATACACCCTCTTCCCCGTTCTCGCCTCACCCCCCTCTATCCCTTCCTCCTTCTCCTCCCTCCCCCTCCCATCCTCATCTTCATACTCCCTCTTCCTCCTTTCACTCCCTAACCCTCCTTCATCCTCCACATCCTCAACTTCTCTCTCTCACCCCCTCCCCTCCTCATCCTCCCCCTCTCCTCCTCGTCTCCCCCAGGGCGTTCTAAGGGACACCATGTGAACCAATATTTGTCTAGCCTCCGACAATGTCCGCCAGATGGCAACACACAAACTGTTGACAAAAAACGAGAAAAAAAAACCTGACAGACATATAGAGAAAAACACAGACACACAGACAGAGAGAGGGAGACACAGACACACAGACAGAGAGAGGGAGACACAGACACACAGACAGAGAGAGGGAGATAGAGAAACATGGGTAAATATATTGTCTTTTCTCTCCTCTTCCCTACGTTGTTGCTGTTGCTGTTGAGAAAAGAAGATGGATAGAACAGAAAGGAGAAGAAGATAGAGGAATTATAATAAAGATAAGAGGAAAGGAAGATAAAGATTGGACAAATGGTCGTCCAAGGCTAAATAGAGACAGACGTGGACGGAATAATAATAATAATAACAATAATAACAATAATAACAATAATAATAATAATAATAATAATAATAATAATAACAATAATAATAATAACAATAATAACAATAATAATAATAATAACAATAATAATAATAATAACAATAATAATAATAATAACAATAATAACAATAATAACAATAATAATAATAATAACAATAATAATAATAATAATAATAATAATAATAATAACAATAATAATAATAACAATAATAACAATAATAATAATAATAACAATAATAATAATAATAACAATAATAATAATAATAACAATAATAATAATAATAATAATAATAATAATAATAACAATAATAATAATAACAATAATAACAATAATAATAATAATAACAATAATAATAATAATAATAATAATAATAATAATAACAATAATAATAATAACAATAATAACAATAATAATAATAATAACAATAATAACAATAATAACAATAATAATAATAATAACAATAATAATAATAATAATAATAATAATAATAATAACAATAATAATAATAACAATAATAACAATAATAATAATAATAACAATAATAATAATAATAACAATAATAATAATAATAACAATAATAATAATAATAACAATAATAACAATAATAATAATAATAACAATAATAATAATAATAACAATAATAATAATAATAACAATAATAATAATAATAACAATAATAATAACAATAATAATAATAATAATAATAATAATAACAATAACAATAATAACAATAATAATAATAATAACAATAATAATAATAATAACAATAATAATAATAATAACAATAATAACAATAATAATAATAATAATAATAATAATAATAATAATAATAATAATAATAATAATAATAATAATAATAATAATAACAATAATAATAATAATAACAATAATAACAATAATAACAATAATAATAATAATAATAATAATAACAATAATAATAATAATAATAATAATAATAATAATAATAATAATAATAATAATAATAATAATAACAATAATAACAATAATAACAATAATAATAATAATAACAATAATAATAATAATAATAATAATAATAACAATAATAACAATAATAACAATAATAATAATAATAATAATAATAATAATAATAACAATAATAACAATAATAATAATAATAATAATAATAATAATAATAATAACAATAATAACAATAATAATAATAATAATAATAATAACACAGTAACGGGTACCAACGTGATGGCTCAGGACCTGAACCCTTGAGCCGACAAGACTCCCCAAAGGACTCTTGAGCGGTTTTTTTTTTTTTTTTTTTTTTTTTGTTTTTATTATATTTTTCTAGGGACAACCATTACCTCCGCCCCAAGACGATTCTCCTACGTGATGTTACGAATGTATTGCAATTAACTTCTATTAAATACAGTAACTACAACACGGATACAGTACAGGTCTTCTCGTCTGAAGCCACACCAAATATGTTATCTTTTAATGGTAAGCTAAATTAATGAGACTGTAATCTGGGCTGGGAACATCAAGTGTCACGGTGAGAGTAATGGTCGTGCTGGGGAGGTGATCGGGTCTCATAAGCCTCATATCCAGGGTCATAAATACGTTGTTTGGCGTCGACTGTCATGGGAGAGTCGCCCTCCACACACCCGGACCGAGGGGCGACGGTCTCCTGCCCTCACAACCAACTTTAGCAAATCGTAAATTTTGGAGGGTAAAGCCCGACGTCCTGGGTGTCGCTTCACTGGGATGCTAACCTGTCTGTTTGGTCAAGTTTTGTTCGATTTGCAGTGACATTCACGGGCGCTGTGTGCCGTGCCTACAATCCTCACACGAAGAAATGCGAATAAGAAATAGTTAAATAAATATAAATTGACATGTAAGATATATAACAGCAAAAACGGGAATAATTATGATACCAATTAAGAAATAAATTCCACCGTAATCGCTCACTTGACTCAGCAGGTGGTGACGTCATCTGTTTACTTCACAACATTAGGTCTGTAAATCGCACAATTATTGTACAGTACTCTTATGATAATTTTGGCTTCATATACGATGTATGTTGACCATATACGATACATTTACGTTTCTCGGCTGTGTGTTTAATAAGTGACTGATTTATGTAATTTTTACCCGGAAATGTCACAAGTGTCATTCTCAGAGCTGTACAACCGACCCACTTAATCTTACATCAAAGGACATTGCCATCGCTTGCTGGGGTCACGGTCATGTGAGGTTGACGCGGCCTCAGGTCACCGAGTAACATCCCTTTGCCTCATTATGACTTTATCTAATCCCACGTTACCGCGGCCTTCACCTGGTGGTGGCTGAGGCAGGTGTGGCGCTGTAGGCTCACTGAAAGAGGCGACGGAGAGTGAGTATACTAAACAGACATCATTCTTGAATTCCTCTGCATATTTTGATACAAAGCTCATGAGAGAAGAAGTGGCCGAGTGGAGATAACACTCACCTCCTGACCGAACAGTCACCAGGTTCAAGTACCCAGGCACGGTCAGAGACCGGTGCGGCCCTAATCGATCTAGCTGCAGAACGGGTACTTAGCTTTACAGTTGAGGTAGAGATATGTAGCTGAGTCACAGCAGTGCCGGCCATACTATCTCCTAAGTATCGAAGTCTTAGTGTTGAGTGTGGTACAGTATAGCCACCGTACCCCTAGTGGGCCGTCAAGCATATGGTATCCACGTTCACTCTTCACAGTGACCATCACCGCCACTATTAAT